>JAPYZA010000606.1:0-27035 GCA_030522685.1 Eupelmus azureus | reverse complement strand
CGCGATGGATGCTCTTCCCACTAAGCTACCGATGCCTGTGCACATTTCTTTTCGAGTCGTCCTCATATCGTCAACGTGATGACGCGTGCATTTTTCTACATACGCGCCATCCGTGACATGCCTATTGATATTCGATTGAGTTTGAATACAAGATTTTTAGGATGCTTTCTAATTATTTTGCAGAATACGAAGAATATTATTTTCATTGTTATTTTGCAACATTTCCTACTAATTTCGTAAAATATTCTAACAAATAATAATTCTTAAATCGAAGTTGTCTGTACAACCTCGCACATTATCTACTGACACCGTCCTTTATTCATTCAATTAATTAAAGTAGCAATGAAAGAACGTTAATTTGACAGAATTTGCGTGTCATGTTTGCCCGACAAAGATCAATACAAACTATGCAATCACGGACGTTAGAAAGTGTTCTTACAAAGTATCAAAGATAACTGTAATTCTCTGTATCTCTGAGATAATAGGCAAGAAAATTACAGATAATTAGGGTGGTAGTTATTGAATTTTTTACACATGTGAACTAAATTAGAATTAGAGGAACGCGTGATCCGCAGCAAATTTTTCTTCATTATAAATTTTCTTAAACATTTAAAAAATATTATTATGGATGCGCTTAAAATGTTTTTGAATTAGTATCCATAAAATTTTGCAATCAATCACAAATATTATCCATAATTCCCAAAGTAGGTTGCCACTCCATGATACTGTTAAGCACATAAAATCGTTAAAAAACATCTTAAATTACGCAAATTTATCGCTACCCAAGATATGCCCACTTATCTCAAGCATCTCGCGCGGCTTGTTTTGATAAAAAATTAAAGCGATCTCCTCGAGTTTCAGCGTCTCGCACGGTAGCCCCGCAGAATTTCCGGCAAACCAAATCGAATTAACGACATCGATACGCCAGCTTCTCGTTCCAACGCGCCCAGCTCTAAAGCCTCAAATTTGTATAGCATTTAAACGCCCCGCGCGCCAAAAGCGATAAACGGAACGTTAACCCCAAGAGAGAAACAGCCGGGCAAAAAGCTCCTTGTCAACCTTTATAGCTTCAATTAAGTTTTCACGAGTGCGCTCTGACGAAACCGCTGTAAGCTGCTTTAAAAAAAAACAAAAATATTGAGAGGCCGAGAGGCCAGGGAGAAAGGGAGAGGAGGTAAGGCGAGAAAAAAATGACAGCGATGAGCCGAAATTGGCGAGCGGCCGCGCGGTCGGAGACTGAAAAAGGCCTGAATCTGGTGCTCGGGCACGCAGGATACTTTGTCTGAACTCTATATAAGGTGCTTATGTGAACCGGCTGGCGCTTCAAAAGCTGCACGCTTGAGATGAAGTAAGTTAGTCTGAGGGATTTTTGAAAATAAGATTTTTTAAGCTTGATGGCAGTTATGTACGTGTATTAGAAATGGGAAAGGTTGGAATTTAGTTTGATTTGGACGTGCATAAAAAATATAGTGAGTTGCTAGCGATATTGCAATATCGGAAAAGAAAATCTGCGCCTTGTGGTTTTTGATTATCATCTTATAAGAATGCACGTATGCGTATTTGAAAAAACGTCTAATTCAAATACGGATTCAAATCATATAATCAAAATTCAAATAATGGGGTGCATACATGTGAAAATATCTACATATTGCAATCTGGAATGCAGATAATTAAATTACCGGATGGAAATTTTCTCATACCGCGAGCGTGTAAAACACAAATTTCCACACCCGTATGAGAACTATTATGAGCTCCGTACCCAATTTCCAATACAATTTTCGCATGAATCTATAAAAATTTTCTAATTTTCTATAACAACCACAAAAAGTAACAATCACAAATCACCCACACTGCAACACCGAAAACCACCATGAAAACCCCCCTAATTATAGCACCTCAGCAGTACAATCACCCAAATCAATCGATCCGAAAAGCCACACTCCTTCATTCCTTACCAACCAAACAGCTCGGCGCAAAAGCAAAAGCCTCGCGGCGAAACGCGGCCAGGCGAAGCTGCGCAGGATCTCGTGCCGCGGCCGTTTCGACAGCGCGCGAAGCGAGAAGCGAGAAGGTACGCCTAATTGACTTTGCGCCGTTTTACAGTTACAAAATATCGGCTGCTTCGTGCGATGGCAATTAATCGGCCGGCTCGCTTGGGCGCAAAAAATCGCTTCCTTGCTTTATCGAGCTGGGTTTTCTCTTTCTCATCTTTTGTGCGAGGTTCTGCTCTTTGGGATGTGCGGTTGGATTTTGAGGAGCGGTTTGGTAGTGGAGTTTGACGTGATTGGGAGACTGTCGTATAAAAAATTGGGTATATGGGACCAGTTTTGCATATGTCCGGCTAAATAAAGCTGGATGAAAGTATAGGGAATGAGTGTAAAAGTCTGTTTAAGGCTGCTTTGTCATACTTTAAAATTTTTAGTTCAAGAAGTCTTGCAAAAATACCCAGACATATTGCAAGACTTTTGCTTTTTTCTTTAAAATGTCTTGCAAAAGATCTCTCATTTTCACAATTTTTTCTATTCTTTTTATTTTAAATAAATAAATTAGATACATGTAATTGTAAAAATTATAATCTTTAAGCATGTAATAAAAAGAAATTAAAAGTTTTTTTTCCAAGCTTTTGATTTTTGAATAAAGAATTTCCTTTTCACTAATGTTTATTTTACTTCTTATTCTTATGCAACGTATTATAAATATTCGTGAACAATCTTCTATACTGCTTCTTCCTTTCAAACTCTTAAACATCCGCTTCTTTTTAAGTATAAACGAAAAAATTAAGATAATAAATATTTAATAATTCAATTAATGTATGTACGTATAAAAAAGTCCATATAAGACGGATTGTAATAAACTTGTAAGTTATAGCTGTTTAACAGATTATTCAAATAATTACATAATAATGTAAAACAATATATGCGAAAATTTGGTATGTTTTGCAAGACTTATTTAATACGAAATTGAAATCTTGATAAAAGTCTTGTAAAAGTTTAGATATTTCTGCAGAAGTTTTTTTAAAAAAAAGTATAATAATCTGGTAAAGTGCAATTAGCCAGTTTCTTCTAAACATCCCCTAAAATTTTGTTTAATTCATTCAGGCAGTAGATGATGAAGTTAATGGGTCAAACAAATCATTTCAAATAGTTTAGAATTTTTATAAATTAGTTAATTAACATTAATTAAAACGATAGACAAACGCATGCTTTCAAACACAAAATTTGAATTCCATATTTCTGTGAAATAATTAAGTAACAATAAGTAAATGAAAGATCAAACGAATTAAAGATAAGTCAATTATAAATTATTATGAATTGAACTTGCATATTAATTAGTTGAGATCCATCGATAACAAAAATAAATTTAGAAAAACTCTCCAGTTCTATTAAAAAGTCCACACGCGTAATTTACCTTTTAATTACGGTTTTAACATTCTCAAATAAAGTGCAAAAACGAGTTCCTCGCCCATTCACCCGAAAAAAATCTCATAAAAAATACTATTTGCAGAACTACTCGTTCCTGCCGAATAATTAGTTTTTTCTTCATACCATAATTACGAACTACAGTTACTGCCCGAGCATTACTCTCCTAATGACCTATCAATTTTATTGTCACTGTTTTTGCCGGCTCTAGCCACGAAGGCGCTAAGTGAAATGTAACCCACAGCTGGGGATGACTTAGAATCCCAGCACGAAACTCTGTAAGCGTCCCTTTTGTAAAAGTGGATACGATTTCCGATTACCTGGAACTGACGCCGCTGACCATCTGTTCCAAATCGATTTTTTTCCCCCGCAAACGAAAGGATTTGAATTTCCGCTCACACTTTTTTGCCGGCTTCCGACCCCGAGAGCGATCCACCTTCTTGTATTTTGAGGACGGTTAATACGAATTTTTTTGTAGGACAATTACGTTTTATGCAGTTTTGTCGGTCGGCCAATTTGCGAATATTCACCGCGTAAAACCGAGCTAGAGGCGTAATAAAGATTACGTGTTAGTTGCTCGAAAAGAAAAAAAAGGAACGAACGTGCTTCACGCGGGAATTCTAATTAGGCTGAATGATAAAAGGAGAAAGTGCGCGCGCAATTTTAAGTAATGTAGCGGCGAGTTAGCGTAAACGGCGAGAATTCCTTTGTTAATACCGCTACGTTTGAGTGGTGGGAAGGTAAAAAAATTTGAAAAAGGATGTCACGCTAAATTTTGCATGCCTGTATCAATTAGCACTAATTAGTATTTGGTGCGAATTACGCAATTTTAGTTAGAATTAGTTGCAAATTTATCATAGAAAATGTTGGCGTACATATAGATGCAATTACTCGCCAATACTACAAACTCATTGAGAAAAAAACGGCGAAGCTATTTAAAAATACGAATTCCCACAGAGAGAAGGACAATTACTTAACAATCGCGTCGTAACGATTGTTCTCCTTACAATGAATTGTCTCACGTGCTGGTAAAAAGGTAGGGTCGCAGTAATAAAATGTACAAAGCAATTACTCGAAAAATATAAAAAGTACAATGTCTGATTTAACGTGTCAATAAAATAACTATAAATAATTTATACTTGTATAAGATACTACATGCAGTCCGCATAAAAATTTAATTAAATTATTGACGATGCAGTATGCGTGTACTTTGTACATTGTATTTAACTGCTGTGAGAATTACAACCTGCAAAAATGCATGTAAAAGAATAAAAAATTTTATTTTTTTTAATACTTATTGAACAAGAAATTTGAACTATAAATTATACGTATAATACTTAAACGCTCAAGAGTAATAAAAATTATTTAAACAGACTTCTTTTCGAGTCATGAATAGGTAATAAATAATGAAAGGTATCAATAAAATTTTATACGACAAAATAAGATATTTTAGAAAGGAGAGTTTCTTCTATCTTTAATTACATTGAAATTATTTTTACACACGTTCTATTGACGTTGACCTACTAGTTTCAGAATACAACAAAATAATTTTATAAAAAAGCTCTTCCTCTAAACAATTTTGCATGTATAAACTTGCAAGTGCATAACACCTATCATCTATCAATCAAAAACGTCACAATAACGCACACTTCCCATGTCACGCATCCATACCTAATCCCACATTCGCAAACGCCTCTACAAAAAAAATCGCTATAATAACAAAATTCTCAAGAGCAAAATCTCACCGTGGCTCCACAAAGGCCAAAACCGCGAAAAAGCTTAATAAAATCTTATCTGCCCTCCAGCGATGTCTCGTTGCGTAACCTCGTAACGACCCATAAACCTCTCTCAGACTCCTCCCACGCATAAATCCCAAGCTGGGCGTCAACCCAGCCAACGAGCCCATCAACATCCATACAGCTGACAAACCTTGTACATGCCTACACACGCATCCTGTATACCTATATACACAGCGCAAAAGCAGGCGCGCTGCAGCGCCAGGCGTGCATATATCCGTCTAATCGAGCGCCGCGCACCTGATCCGAAATTCCTGAGCGCGGGCGGGCGCTAATGAAACGCCGCGCTGCGTCAAAAGACCCGAAGCGTGTCAGGAGAGTGCACACAGCGAGAGCTTGCGTAACCGAGGCTGCTGGGCTGGGAAAACGGTAAATTCCTGAGAGAGTGAGAGAGGAGCTGGAGAACGGGTATTGAAGATAAGGCGCTGATGAGCGCGGAATTCTGTTTTGGAGGGAACCAGATTTTGTTTGTGGATTGCGAATTTTTCCAGAGGTGTTATTTTTGGTATGGAATACGGGACAGCTGGTTTTGTTGATTTTTGTTTTCGTCGTAAATATTAATTTTTATTTGTGAATCTTTAATTATGATTTTCTGAATGCTTATATATAGATTATCAAAATATTTGATATTATATTGTAATTTATAAACGGTATTATTTTACTTATGAAATATCATCTCTAGTTTCTGAGCACAAGGTTAGACAATGAATTCTCTACACGCATAATGCACATGTTGCGAATAACTAAGATAACGTTACACCGTCAGCTGGATGAAGACTTCGTTATGGTATTTCACGTGATAATAACTGACCAAGGCGCGTAGATACGCCAGAAGGATAAGAACTCGCTGGAATCTCTCTTGTTTTGTGTATTTTTAATTAAGTAGGCGATCACTGAAATATTTCGATGGGGAAATGACCGTTATGCAAATCGACGATATTTATTGCAGGTTATTCACCCGTTATATACTCTTCCGCGCGCAAGACCGTTCGGAAGTGTCGTTAAAAATGATTATTTTTGGAAATATGCATTAAAAGAACGGTTTTATCGGTTATTGTTTTGTTTATTTTATTGTTGCTGTTGCAGATATACATTCTTTTGCTCGTTTAACGTAATTTTATGTTCGATAAAAAGTATGTTGTAACGGAAAGTACGTAAAGCATTGTTTTTAATTGCTGCAGGCCAAAAAATTATATTTTCAAATAACGAAACGCAAACATTTTAAACTATTAGATAAACATACAATATATAAATTAAATTAATCATAAAAAGTAAATTACGAAATGTTCAAGACGGCTGATTTTGTATTTGCTTAGAAACAATGAAGTGCAGGTAATTTGAACAATGAGGAACTGCGGACTCCGCGTTTCAAGCTGAGAATTAACAAGGTAATCAAATTAGTAGACTACGAACGACGCTAAGTACGTTACAATGTAATGAGAACGTTCTGTAGGTCAAGACTTAGATGGAAAAATAATAAACAGACCTTAAAGTCTCGTGCAACCTTAGTACAAAAAAGTGCCGGGCTTTTTTGTGAGTTCCCACATTAAGATGTTAATTCCATTGATAAAAAGGTGCATTCAAAATAAACGATTTGAAACTTTCTATTTTAAATCAGCTTAAAAATATCATTAGTGTTCGTGTAAAACAGTTGACATCTTAGTCTAATGTAATTGATTATCACTGTTTACAAACAAATTTCACATTCACAATTCTTTTCTACATTTCTGCTTAGAATTTGAAATCTACATAGCCAATACAAAACACACACGCGATCCCATCCAAAACCCACAACACCCTCAAACATAATAATAAACAAAACCACCCAAGAAAACCCCTCAACCTCCCATCCGCGTTATACAACAAACAAATAAAGACCCGTTTCCAACGTTCCTTCATACTAAAAAAAAACCAATCCTGCCCGCGAGCCCGTCAAACACGATAATACCCAGCCTGCTTAGGCGTTCGAACTCATGTCGCTCTCGCAACTGCTTGTCGACTCTCGGCCGGAAGCGTCCCGCGCGCTTTTTTCCTTCCTCTGTTGCAGTGCATAACTTGCCGGTAAGAACACGTGTAAGAAATAAGCCTCGCGCTCCTCCCGCTGTTCGCTTGTAATATTTACGGGTCCCGGAAGTCCGCGAGCGCAAGCCTTGTAAGTACGCGCGCTCGGGCAGGCTGCAGCTCTTGCAGTTCGATGAGCACATATCGATGCGTTTGAATTCGAAATTATGGACGTACGTCGGCATGAGGAAATGGAGCTGTGCATCTTGACGGAGATTGAGGAGTCGAGGGGATGGTCTGAGAAAATGCAGTTGGATGACTGGAAATTAAATAATATGCAAAATCTCCGGTGTATATTGCAAATGCATCTCAATCATCAGCTTCGACGTGAAAAAACAACATCCCATCCACGTATCACAGATTCTCAGCCAACCTGCCGGGCAGTATCACTTTTCGCCAATATCCCATTCAAAGAACTATTTCAATGGCACACACGCGCATTACAGCCGAAGAAAATAACACACGCAGAGCCGGACAGGTATGGAGTCTGTATCGAGGGGAAAAGGTACAGCATGAGAGCGTATATACAGGTCCTCCCTCCCTCTTTCTCTCTCTCTCTCTCTCTCTCTTTCTCTCTCTTTACGCACCGCGCGAAACCGTAAAGCCGAGAGAGAGGGAGCAACTTGCCGCGCGCGCAGAAACTGGTTTTCATCTGCACCGCCGCCGCCGCCACGGACAGCACACTGCGAGCTTTCCGTACAATTAAGGAGGTCGAGTGCGCGCGTGCCTTTTCGAGGCTCTCGAGAGATTTTTGCCGCGCGGGATTTTCTACGAGAGAGCGATTTATAGCGCTGAACGAGGACGGTTTGAATGAAGAGAGGCTGGGAGGATTGACGGACAGTTGGCTGGTAAAATAATTGTCTGTTAATGCTTGGTTTGAGCTCTATTTGATTTTTCGGCGGATATGTACTGAGGGAATATTGGGACAATATTAAGGCAATATTGAAGGAATATTGAGACAATATTAAGAGAATATTGAGGTAATATTAAGGCAATATTGGAAATGGATAAATGATAGGCGAGCAAGGTGAATATGTTTCGATTTGATAACGCCCGAGGAGCTCCTTAATTCTCTCTCGGGACTGAAAAATTACCAATGAGTTTTACTCGGTATTTACCGCTAATACCGAGGAAAAGCCCATTGATAAAACGCTGCGAGTGGAATGTATGTCGAAGTCTTTGGCATGGTTTCAATTCATTGCGACAGTCAGGAAAACCACAAAGTCCACGTATGGACCCAAGGAGTTGGGAACCCTGAGCGCCTCACAAACATTGCTATTCTAATTTTTCGGTTCATTATTAATACCTGCCAGTGTTTGTTTTGATTTCGTGTTCACGTGCTTAACAGGACACGCCGCATAGCGGTCATTCGAGAAAATAAATATTTTTAATACACTGTGAATTTATGTATGTTCTTATTAATTAAAAATTTAGTAAATTATACAAATTTAGAACGTTAGTTGTATAGAAATTTTATCTCGCAACTAATTTATTTTTTAAATAACTAATACCGTTTATTAGGTATTATAAACAAAATGTTTCGCTATCCTTAGAATTCGAACAAACACTATCTACCATCAATCCTATCATTACCATTTACGAAACAACGAAAAACTAAACATTAATAACCGCCAACTCACTCGTATCAATCATCGCTCCAGTCGCCGATGAAACCGAAAAGATAACGCCTCTGCCGTACTAGCGCATCCTGCAGCGTTGAGAAAGCTTCCTATTCCAAAAGCCGAATCTCGCTTTTCCGAAATAGAAACCGGCACGGTTTCTGCAATAACGGCACTGTTCCTCGATTCGCCAATAAAATGTTGGCGCGCGCGGCTAACTGCAGCGAGCGTCTAATCATCATCTAAGTAGGAGTAGCCGCGGCGCGCTCACGACCTGCTATTAAGCCGAAATTACAGCGGAATTTTTTTACTTAATGACTTTTCGCAGGAACAAGCGATTCAATCTCTCCCGGCGCTGCAGCCGCGATTCGGGCAATAAAGGCGGGTGGCTTGTAAAATTAGCAGAAACTCGGGCCGTTTGAATCGCGCGCACAGCTATTAGCCTGCTAATGATGATTTATTTCGTTGAGCAAGAGTCGGCTGTTTTAATTTCATTATGGAATCGCTGGATTATTGATGGGAAATTAAAATTTACGTGGGCACTTATCCGGGATTCTGTGTCAATATTACAGCGGCGCGTCTTACCCAGTTCCGACCGTTTCTACTTAAGTGCCAATGCACACGCGCGTACGTTTATTGGAAATTCAAAATTGCAAAGTTTCATTTAACTCTCAATCACCTTCGTACTTTCCACTCTTATCCCAAGTGCCAAGCAACCTGCCTGTCCATACTTTCGAAGGTCAATTTTCAAAAGCACAAGTACGTCCGTTTTTTTTTTCTCCGGCCGATCGCTACAGTTAAATAAACAGTTACCGACAGTCGCCACTGCCAGCGCCGCGCATGAAACGTCCATTAAAACTCGCCTGCACGCGCCAACCTGTTCCTCGCCCGTAAAAACTCCAATTTTCACGTAATTTCCCCAATAACAATCCCCCCCTCCCTGCAAAGCCATAAAGCGCACAAGCATTTTCATCCTCGCGCGCCAGACTAATTAGCGGCGCGCGGCGGCATACATATTGCCGTGACAATCCGGTCGCGCGCGCGCCAAAGCGCATAGCTGGAGAGAGAAGCAGAAGAAGAACGATAGGAACGAGAGAGGTTGAGAAAAAGTGGAACTGGACTGGTGCGCGCGCGCGTCTTCCTTCCTAGCTTGCTGCCGATGTAAACAACGAGGCCGCATAAACTCAAGCGATATTACGCAAACTGGGCCACTGCGCCGCTCAGGCGACTGGAAATGCATGCCGCGGCTGATGAGGGATAGATAAATCAAGCGACGTCGGGATTTTTTTTTGTCTTCCGGCGGAGTCGGCAGTCTAGTAGATAGGCTGGGGTAAGCGAGGTTTGCGCGAAGGGGATAGGAGGAAGCGTTGACTAATTTGCTTAAGCGTGTGAGTCTCGGTGTGCCGTTTCGAGTTTGTTAATAAGATGGGAGGAGTTTGCGGTTTATTGATTCGCGCTGGGATTTTTTGATTCGGTTTGAGGGATAATTAATCAAGGCGATGATGTAGATTGGATTCCGATCTAATTTGCGAGGCGTTGATAAAGGAATAAAGCAACAGTAATGAAGGTATGCGGTGGAATGAACTTTCGTGTCTTACTTTTAACTGATGTAATTTATGCGATATCGTTTAAGACTGGCTCCATGTAAGCACGCGTTTTCATTCGTATGATTATACTTGTAATTAAATTCACGGAATTCACTCGTCTGATTCTGTGCAGTGATATATACTTTTATTTGAGTTTAATGCACTGCATACAAAGACGTCTGCGATTAAATAAATCTTACTGAAAAGGATTATACGACGGAAAATTGCAATTTCAGTGCTAAGTGAGACAAATGGTAATTGTAAATCATTCTAGTTAAAACCATAATAATTCACTTTTATTGTTCCTCTGTGCGAGTATTTGAAATTCGAGAAATTCAAACGAATTTTAAACTCAATCATTCCGATGCAGAGTGAAACTTCAATCTGTCTACTCTGAGCTTCAGAAAATTTCTATTTTTGTCGATTTTTCATGATTATGCAAGCGTCTTAAGTATCAGATTTTGTATTTTATTGAGCACTTTCTAAGCTGCACTTACATGACGCACGAGGATTTATGAGAAAAAGCTTTAAAATGCTTTTCACGCCATTAATAGAGACATCAAAGTCCCTCCATTCGTTTTATATTACACTGCATTTTTCTCCCAATAAACAGTTTTCACTTGGCGCGACAAATCTTACTCGATCATTCATTACGAAACATCAATACCAAATCCTCACGCACTCAATCTCACTGCTCCTCATCACATTTCACAAAAACTACCCAAGATCAATCACACATCTCGGCAAACTTTTCAAAATATCACTCTCTCCAAAACCGCAAATCCCGTTTTGTCACCCAATACCCTCGCTGCAGCTACCTGCACTTTCTAAAATAATAGCAGAAAAGCATTCTTCCACTCGATCCCTCGCGCGCCGGAGCCTCGAATCAGCCAGCTCGTGGCTCTTAAATTACAGATTCGCATGATTAGAAATCGACTCTGCCGATATATATACCGACGAAAAGCGCGCTCTCGCGGTGAACAGACTCTCGGCTCTTGATTTATGTGGAAACGAAATTAGACCTCCGCGGGGGTGGCGGGCATAGAAAATAGGTGCGCTTTTGCCTCTAAACACACGAGAGAGGTCGGAGGTTAACGAGGATAGCTTGAACTTTTCCAGTTATGAGGGATCGCACGTCGCGGTTATGAATCGGCTGTTTGTGTTCGTTATTCATTAGGGCAACAGTCGAGGGGGAATTAGAAGCGAGCTGAAACGATTTGTTTGCGTTGCGCAATTGAAGTTCTTAGGTGTAATGACTGGTTTGCGAGAAGTGGATGTTGTTTAGCTACTGAGCTTTAAGTTGGATCGTTTGTTTTGTAGTTGCGAGTGATTAATTTTGAGATGTGTCCAGGTATGTTGTATACCGGATACATAAGTACATAAATATTATTTGGATCAATAGTTATATGTCGTAATTTGTTAATTTATTTTAAATGTTTAATTATTTATATCTTACAGAATCAATGTTAATTGTCTAGAACATTAAATTTATGAAAATAAGTGCTTGTGAATCATGACCTTAAAAAACTTGAAACAATAATTTTCGTACGACCAACGTAAGAATAATCCGCGCCACACATCAATCTACTCATCCGAATTCGGGCTTTACAAAACGGATTAGAAGCCTCCAACGTCAAGAGAAACACAATGGATCAATTTGTCAGTTCAAAAGAAACTTCCTCGAATTGATAAACGAGCTCCAAAAGAATCTCCTGAATAGCCGATTATCCCAATAAACTTTCGGTTGTTCAGCCTCCCATATTCAAATACCACGGAAGCCCGCGGCTCGGCGCGCGTATTCAAATTGACAGGCAATGCATAAGCGAGAGCTGGGATTCAAATATCGCGTGTCTCGCAGTTCCGCGGCGGCGAAATCACT
Source organism: Eupelmus azureus (assembly GCA_030522685.1). Lineage (NCBI taxonomy): Eukaryota > Metazoa > Arthropoda > Insecta > Hymenoptera > Eupelmidae > Eupelmus > Eupelmus azureus. Next base: position 14,675 of record JAPYZA010000606.1, on the reverse strand, counting down.
CCACTTAAATGGAACCAAATCGGCAGCGCGCGCGGCCGGCGATCGGCTTAACCGCGCGGCGTAACCGAATATAGGCGCAGTGTGACCCAAATATGTAATTACGGCCCCGGCTGACGAATTGCCCGGGCACGTGCACTTATCGGCAAAAACTTTATGAAAACGTTAATGATCCTGTAAATGGCCTTTTTTTTACATGCAGTATACACCGGCAGCCGTACTCAAATAACCGAAGCACTCTTATACCAATAACCCAATCACAAACCGCATCGAAATCCCAGCGGCAATAATTTTCCTCTCCGCTCCTCCGAATTTCAGCTCCTTCGTTTGCAAAATCCGCAATTGCCCCTTGGCTCCCGCGATAAAAACAGCGCGCGAATTCCGTCGCGCGAGCCCGATTCCTTCGCATCCTCCCGTGGTGGCTGTACATACCCTCTATCTCCCTCAAATCAGGCAGAACCGAGCCGAATTTCGAGGCAGCTCGCGCGGCTCGCCTATGAAACCGTGAGAGAGATCCACTGGGGCACTGGCCCCCTTCCCTTATCTCTCTCGCTCTCTATCCATCTTGCCGATTTCGTTGTGGGAAAGCGCCCGAGGCGAGGGCTCCGAAACTGCATCCAGATTTAGCGCGCGCCCAGCCGCGGGCGACCCTTTCCAGACATTCCATTCAAATGTGTTTACCGATCCGCGCGGGTGCAACGATCCCGCGGGCCTCGTGAAAGGGACGCGTCTCTCTCTCTCTGTTTATCGCAAATTGCAGGAGAAAAAGAGAGAGAGCACGCATTGGTTTTCTAGAGCGCGGAGGGATTTCGAGACGAAATTACGGCTCTACGCGGGAGGACGTTTATGTAAGAGGTGGGAGGAATGAGGTTTGATGGATGTTTTGGGTGGATGGATTTTGAGATCGGGGTTTTGATGGGAGATTGATCGGTGGGTGGGGAGAGGTGGTTTGTTGAAGGAAAGGCTGCTTTGGAAAAGTCGGGAGTGGGATTTATTGAAGTGTTCTGTCTGTGCAAGTTATTATAAATAATTCGCGGTGTTATTCAGGAGGTGAAGTATAATTTTCTTGATGAAAGCAATATTCTTTAATATATTAAACATCAAAAAAGATGCTTTAAGTTATACAAAGTATATAGCCATTTTTAACAATTTTCAAAAAAGATAAAAATAAAAAAATCTGTTTCGTATATTTATGAAAATATGTATTGATAGTATAAAACTTTCTTCAAATGATCGGCTATAACTTTTATTAGCTATAATTTTTACTTAAATATATTACAGTTACTAATTTGCAAGGTAGATTGTAAGCAATCAGCATAAATGCTACTTGAATAAATTTAAACTTAATTAATGGTTTGCAATAATATGCATATAACAGTAGGAGTCTTACGATTAGAAAAAACAGTATTAAAACAAGTTAACCAGATTTAGATAATTCCATAAAGTAGATACAGTCAAGTTTTGAGTGGAATTTCTCTAATATTAAGTAAAGCTATATATCATTTTAAATGTCATTTATAGATAAACATCATTTTGATACTACCATAGTAAATCAATCGATAATTAATATTGAAGAAAATATTTCATAAATTGGAAAACTATAAATTATAGAATTTTTATGTAAAATAAAAGAAATGGATAAAGAAATTTTATATATAAATTTGATTTAATTAAATGTATTAATAGTTAATAAATTAAACTTAATTACAGAAAAGTGTTTATATTGCTGTAACGTTAAGACATTGAAGATTCCTGATCGGAATGATACATTACTAAATGTTTTAAAGAAGAAATCGTTCGTAACCTGGAAATGTCAAGAAGCTTAGATTTTCCGGATTAATTATTTAAGAAGTGTAATACAAAAATTTAAAAAAAAGAAACTAATACTTAAGTATTTAATATATTTGACATAATTATATCCGGCTCCATATCGTTCTGATAGAGCTATTTTTTTCTAAATGGTGCATCTTTAGATGATTTTTATAAACATTAGTATAAATATTAAGTTTTATTTGTATATCTGGTCTTTAATAAAAGAAAGTACTTAAAAAAAAATTAATCTATAGCCATTTTTTATTACTCTACCAAAATAATTCCTATTCTCGTAAACCTTCTTAAATATCAATTACAAAGATCTAATCTCTAATCACCTCTCCTTATCAAAAATCTCACAAGATTCAATCGATCAACCTAAACCTCCAAATCACCCAGATCCTTCCACCTACCTAAACCACACTCCACCAATCTCAACCAAAATCGATCCCCAAATCCGGAAAGAATCTCCACATCCATCCCAGCCCTCCCGAATTTCCGAACCTCAACAGGTTTCCTCCTACCAATCCTGAAGCCGCTCTCCTCGAGACAGCAGAAACTGCGTGCTCGTCGAGCAAAAGGAAGCATCTTTCTCTCTCTCTCTCTCCCGTCGAAACTCGATAACCGGTGGGAGCCGAGAGGAGCCTGGGAAGCACCCAGCTCGCCCCGAGGCGTCATTTTTATTTTTACGTGTAGGTGTGTGCGCACATGCGTGTGCAAGCGCGCTTTCCGTTATTATGTTAATCGGCCGGCGCGTGTATATGTGTTTCAGTGAGTCGCCCGGATTATCTTCCCGGGCTCCGCTCGGCATCGCGTTCCCTCTTTTTTTCGTTTATTTTTCGGCTTCTTGAGCAAGACGCCGGTTTATCGCTCCCGATGCTGTTTCGCGGCGACTTGGACGCGTCTGTTTTTTCGAAGGGGGACCGTTTAGCTGAAAGGTTTTTTTCGGGGTGATGGAGTGATTGACTTTTTTCCGGGTGGGTTTCGAAAATCGTTGATGATATGATGGAGGCTTTTTGGATTGGGATATCTTTTTTGTTTTGTTTGATACGTCCTGTGATTGTAGTGTTGATATTCGTTTATTGTTGGTTTTTAGTTCGATGGTTGTCGTTAATGATTTGAGTCCATTAATAAAATCAAGATGTATGATTATCTAATTCACACTAACTGTCTAATTAATCATATAAATAGGATTCATTTACCTCTACTACAACTGTAAAAAATTTTCAATGTATAAGCTCTCAATATGTAACTATCGTGCACAATGTTGAAAATATAATCATTCAATCTCACAATAATATAGAAACTTTGATTCAATTACTATGCCACTTAAACTAGTTTAATTTCTTCCACTAAACGCTGATTTAAATCTTAGACTACGCACTCTAGAGCACAGAAGCATTATCATTATCATTATCATTTAAGTTCTAAAGATAAGCGTGATAAGCATCTTATACAAGAGTTTATATGACGTACTTCAGGTTTATTTTTTGATAAGTATAAAAAGATAAAGATCAAAGACATTACAAATTACAAATTAGCGAAAGAAGGCCGAAATGTGAGAGAAAAGCTGTTAGTGTTAAGCAAGTGCAGTATACGTATGTTTAAAACATAAATAAATACTTGATGCTTTACCCTAATTAATTTTGAACTCTTGGCAAAACAACCAATTCGTTTCTGTTTTAAAGATTAATTTATACCAAATACAAGTACTATATGAAACAGCACTTTTTAAGAGAGCAATAATTCATTTCGACTTTAATTATGAAATATTGAGTGCTTTTTATGAACTTTTATTTAATTATCATGAAATAATAATTTTTTTTATATTGATATTATAAAAAATTATATTCTTATTTCTTTTTTTAAATAATTAAGGAATTTATAATGATACTTGCTTTAAAAAAAAAGGATCTTGAAAAAACTTAAAAATAGTAAAATTAAAAGAAAAAAAAATAATTAACTCTTTTTTAATATTACAAATTGAAATAATAATTGTTTTTCAAAAAATGTAAACATTTTCCTATCTCTGTATAAATTTAGAAAGTACTTGTTTAATTTTACCGTCGCCCGCTCTTAGAAACACGCCGAAGCAAGTGCGATGGTGGTGTAATGGTCAGCATAGTTGCCTTCCAAGCAGTTGATCCGGGTTCGATTCCCGGCCATCGCACATTTTTTTATTTCTTATTTCAATTTTTATTTTCATTTTCTTAATAATTTTTAAGATTTGCTGTTATAATTTTTATTTTTTTAATTATTTTTTAATTAAATTTGAAAGTTACATCATTTTTTAAAATTGATTTTGTTGAATAGAAATTTATTTAAGAAGTTTAAAAAAGTTTTATAACACATATATAGTTTATTTTATTATTATTATGTTATTATTAATATTATTATTTATTTATTTATTTAAAATAAATATATGGTAGCTATTAAAAATCAAACGTGCAGTACCCAATGTACAGAAGTAAATGGAAATATTCGAATATAAAATTTTTAAATTCTAACATTAACAACTTAAATTAATATTTAAAAACAAATTACATTTTTGAAAATCTGTTTTATAACATAAAATTTCAAAAGCTATTACAAAACACGATGTAACGCTTAATTTTTTTAAATAAGCCTAACAAAAGCACTTCGCTCAAAATAACGCCACTCTTAAACCAAAAAAACTTGCAGCCTCGAAACGCAAAAGCAAAGCACTCATCAAACCCAAACCAAACATCCACGTCTATTCCCTCTATCCCTCGCTCCGAAAAAGCAATTAGAGAAAAAGACACAATCAATCCTCGAACTCAGCGCACGGAAAAACCGGTCGCCTCTCCCCCGTATATACACGCTCGTCCCGTATATTTTTCCTAACCGCGCGCGAGTTTCACCTCTTTCCGGAGCGGCCCGACTGGAACTAAAACGCCGCGGGTATATACAGCAATCGTCGAGAAATGTATAACGATACGTATAGGCCGGTGCAGCCAGTTCCGCGAGATCGGCGATTGATATCGCGTATGATGGGATAGAGCAGCCGCTGCTGGCATGGAAATGCGCGTGTAGGTATGCGCTTGCTCTATAAATGGATGTAAGGGAAAGCGCGTGGTGTGCTCGTGTTTATCGGATTGGAGAATTTTTTTTGGCGTGTGGAAGAGTTAGTCGGGGGCGGTTTGTAGCTTCTTTGAAATATTGGTTTGCGGTGATGGGGGTCCAGTGAATTTGTGAGGGCTTTTTTTGGAAGTCGAGAGGATTTTGGTTGATTAAGATGTTGACTGTTTTTATTTCTTTTATTTAGTGAATTTCGAATATTTTATGCGTGGTGTTTTATACTTTTTGATTATTCCGAACCTCGTTGAAAGCAAATTATGATTATCCAACATAAAATTTTATTATTTGAAATGTAAATATTGAACAATCTATCCAAACTGCAGCGTGGAATTTATTGTACACAAATCAAATAGTTTTTATTCAAAGCACCTTTCACAATAATGATCAATGTGATTGCTTTTCAATTGAGCGAAATCAAAGTTGGTAGCGCAGGCGCACGTCAGCTTTCACATGCCTGCCCTCATAATATTATGAATCCATAGCGTGTGTACTGTCGACTCTAATAATAAAGAATGAATTTTTTTTTTTACTCCGACAACGAAAATACCAAATGAGAATGATAATAACGAGGCTGTCAGTATCTTTTGAGCAAAAATTCGAATTACCCGCGATTACAATATTCGAAGAAATCTTTGCTGCACCCAATAAGTAAATAAATGGCGCTTAAACACCAGTCCCAGGCGAGTTCGCTTGCAATTTTCGAAAATCACAACGTACACAAAAAGCAAAGAGCCACAAGTCATCCCAGCAAATTAGACAATCCGCTCTCTCAATGAGCGTGCCCGCAAAAGCGCCAAAGAAATTTCAAATCCCAGCCAAACTGGGTCATCCCGTTCGATTTTTTCCCTCCTGACCCCCTAGCTCTATAAATGCTAAGGAAAAGACCGCCGGCGAAATGTATTCCCCGTATGAATTAACAGAATCGGATGTGTATACGCTGTCCTCCCGGCTCTCCTATGCGATGATTCTAAAAGTGACATAATTCAATGATCCCACCGGAGTGAACGGCCTGACCTGAAATCCCTCCGGCTTTTATATATTTTTTTCTCCTTTAGCCAGCGGCTAATTTCCGTGCCTCGATTCGAGAGGAGACATTCGTTAGTTCTCGGGCACGCGAGACTAAGTGTATATATATACGCGAGCGTCTGAGGAAGATATTACGCTTTCGCGCAACGGTATGCCGCTTGGTATGCGAGAGCAGCGCGTTGTTTTTCGAGACGAGGGCTTTTTTGTTTTATTGTTTGGCAGATGGTGTTGGCGAGCATTGGCTGAATTTTAATTGATCTGGGAGTGATGTTGTTGTTTGAGATGGCGAGGTAGTAGTGTGGTTAGGAGTAGAGAGGTGTGTTTGGAATTGTTCATTGTGTTAGGAGGGTCCTAGTTAAAGGGCCTAGGTAGATGTGCTTGTCGAATAAATAGACTTAATTAGTTGATTTAATAAAAAACAAGTAAAAGGTCAATAAGTTCTAGTATTTCAAATATCTGACAGCTACCCTTTATCACTCAACTAAATATATCAACTCCTTATAAATACCGTTAACACTTCTCCATTTGAAAAAAGCTAGCATTGAATGAATTCTACCCTGCACTAACTTTTCAAAAACCACGACCGGCGGAGCACGTCACATCAACTCGTAACTTTCAAATCAGCAATTGCTCAACCAGCAGCTACAAGTATACAAAGTATCTTTGCACACACACACATACACATACATAAACACACACCGCGCATTACAACAATGCGCTCCGCGAACCTGTACCTTCAAATGCAAATACCCAGCATAATCTCCCTCCTTCCTAGCTCAAATCCGTATCACTCGTTCAATTTTCCTCCGCCTCATAAATACGCACCTCATCGCGAGACTTGAATGCCTGCAACGCAGCGTTCAAACGCTCGCAACTCAATCCGAGAAAGAGAGAACGCCGACACACATTGTCGATTTCCCGCGTCTTTGCCGTGCGGCCGTTTAACGGCCCTCTCCCGATCGACGCTCTTTCCCAAAGATTTCGCGCGCAGCCTCCGAAAGTGCCTTTCGATCGCGCGCATTCCACACGCGACAATCGCGCCGAGTGTATATATATATCGGCTTTCCGTTCCTCTCTCTTTTGCCCGCGCGTGGGCACCTATACCTATGCGCGTTAACCGATTTTCCGCGGGTCAGTTTTACCGATCATTTTTCGGGCTTTTGTTTTTATACGGGCGAGAGCCGGACCGTTACCGAGCGCGGAAAATATGGGAAGCGAGCCGCGCAGAGCACGCGGGGAAATATTTCGAAGGTACAGTTAGCCGTGAGCACGGGAGGCTGAGGAGTGAAAGAGCGGCTGCTCGCACGCGGCTGTATCGACGCCGTGGACTTACGGGATAGCGCGGATACGTTGGCGAGGCTTTCCGGCTCTGCAGTTTCTGTTTTGTTTTTGCCCGCAGGTTTTTCGACGGCTCGAGGCGAGGCTGGGTACTGTAACATTTACAGGTATTATGTTAAGGAAAGAGCGAGAGTTGGACTCGCGCTTCCCGGTGCTAATGCTAGCTTGAACTTTGCTTTAGGTTTGGAAAGATCTCAAAGTTAAATCGACATTTGGATGCGAAGTGAGTTTCAAAAGTTTGGAAACGCTCGGGAACCGGAATGAGCATACGAAGTCGTTTGATCACGATGTAAAAGTTTTTATCGCTATAAAAGGTGAGAGGCTCCGGGTAACATCTCCGAGTCGCTGCCGAATTTTTCGACACCGGTTTCCTGGATCCGGGAAATCGGATAACTTTCTCTCAACTCGACGCCGAATTTCCCGTAACGCCTTACCATCACGCACATACATTACAAACGAAGCTCTTAATCGAATCCATATTTCACCGAGTGTCAATTCGAGAAACTTATCGTATGTAGATCCTCTACAAATTTGCGTCATTCCATCGTTAGAAAAAATGGAGAACCCGAGCTATTCCCACCAGTTACAATAAATCAAGATAGTAACGCAAATAGAAGCCTTCAAGTACCACCTCCTCGTCTCATCAATCTCGCTCCATATAAACCAACGCCGAACAACAAACCAAAACCGATCCGCACCTGCCTTCTGCGCAGATCCCTCCCAATCCCTCATTTCCACCCCTAAAATGCAAGATATAAAAAAATGCGCATTCCAGAACTCGCGACTTTGACGGACACGTGCGGACCATGTGTGTCAATGTCGAATTCCCCCGGCGGTAATCGAGTTTGCCGCGCGCTCCAAGGGTTACCCAGTCTTCAGCTAAAGGCGTAATCCCCGTTAATTGCATTTGCTGGCGCGACGAGCCGCCGACGCTATATGTATGTGCGCGTGTACCTTCTGACGTAGCCGCTCTATTGACTCCCCCCAGCTGCAGGTGCTGCACTCTCCAACGTGCGTATCCCTCCGCTGGTACCAAAATTACAGCAGGACACAAACTTCACTGGTATTCCTTAATTTAAACCTCTCGACAATATCACCACCATAGGATAACTCACGGAACTCGCATCGCGAGGAAATCGGCAGGCTGGAGAACGCGCTGGAAGAGTATATATGTCACGTGTCTGTGTGTGTGTGTGTCTCGGTGTGTGCACCCGGAGCGCGGCCGCGCAAACACACACAGTCGGTTGAGCGCGCGGAGCCGGACTGCCGAGCTGCTGGCTGGCTGCTGCCGCTCTGTCTCTCTCCGGCTGCTCCTCTCTCTTTCGCCGCGCGCGCGCGCGCCCCACGGCTCCGTGCACGGGCTCTTTGATTACAGGCGCGCAGCGCGGAGAGACCTGAGAGAGAGAGAGAGAGAGCCCTACTCCTTTCGCCGAGCAGCGCGCGTGCCCCCCACTATAGTGCAGCAGCGGGACGCTGCGAGGCTCTCTTTCTCTCTCTCTCTCTCTCTCTCTGGGCTGAGTGTATATGTATACTCTTCGGCCGCTCTCTTTCTTTCTCCGAGCGCGGCTGGCTAGCTTTTTTCGAGCGCGGCAGGTGAGCTGAGAGAGGAGTTTTGGGGGGTGCCACGGTACGATGATCCGAAGAAGTCGGTTACGTACGTGTGGGATTTGGATGGTATGGCTGCGAGGGTAAGGATTGTTTAGTTTGATGAAGGATTGTGGGTGTTGTAAAAATGAAGTTGTGAATTTGAAGTTTGGGCAATTGTGTTTGGAAACGGGTTGAATGATTTTGTTAGATGGCTGGGTAATATTGGAAATTTGTTACAGTTTTAGGGGACTATTGGAATGTGTAAAAAGGTGTGCAATTTTAATTAGTAAAAAGTGTCGTAGCGGACTTTAGAAGTGGAAGGAATTTAGAATGCACTCATAAACTGATAAGTTATTCTTATAGGTATAATTATTTATATAGAATATAAGAGTTTTATGTCAAGCAAATATTCCGTACCGATTAGGATCGCATAATCTAATTGGCAATATTTTATTTTGACAAAATCTGATCTGCCGATTTGATCATATTAGAAAGTAGATACGGAAGAAGTTGTCAGACACGTTTTTTCTCTATGGAAACTTGTGTACTTTCCCTATTTTCCGTCGTTTCCGTAAATTTTAATCCACGACTTTTTGTCAGATACTTATTAATTTACTTATAAACGACTAATTGGCTTTATCTATGATTGCTTTGAGATTTAGATAGAAACATCGATAAATAAAAGATTGCAGATTCAACACAGATTCTCACTAACATGTTGCAAGAATATGTTGACAAGCAATTAATACGATAGGAGAAATCTAAAAAAAAAAAAATATTCCTAAACAACTACAGTATTTGATTAAGATATCGCATTGGATCTACGTAACCATATCGCCATGAAAGTATACGTTCCACATCTATTCAAACAATATAAATAATAAGGTATTGCTCCACTGGCTCACTGGTGCATGGACTTGCCATATAAACAAAAAATGCCTTATTTCCTGATCCAATGAACCGAACAATGACTTCGGACATATCCCCGTAAAAATGCATATACATTACGCAACGGATTATGCCCCTGCACAAATGTCACAAATTCATTTTACAGCTCCAACGTATTTATCCCAGCCAAAAAGCAAGCTACTATCACCGAACTAATTACAGCACCTTTATTATAACGCCCGCGTAAGGTAAACGAAGCCGATCTTTGCAGGCGCGGTAAAGTAAATTCAATAATTCACAGCCGCATAAATTCCAGGCGGCAATTTCTCATCTGTAATTGTGCGAGTGTAATGACGATTTATCGCCCGGCGATATCGGCATTTAAAAAAGCGCGCCTCGGCTTTCATTAACACACTTTTTAATTAACGCCGATATAACTCTCCCCCCTCCCCACGAAGAATCAAGGCAATGCATCTCCCGCGCAGAGCCAAAAACACGTCTCTCTCTCCCGATCGTGAATTCCGCCAATACTGCGGCCATAAGTAAACGTGCCCACTGCGTGCGCGCAAAAATCGGCTCGCGCGCAATGCATCAGACGGGAATCAGAATCCGGGTTCGACTGGTGCACGCTCGCGAATAAATCACATTTAAAAAACGTGCGTGCGCGCGCTGCTATACGTAAGGATTTTTGCGGTGCGCCCGATTGGCCTTCCTCTTGTACCTGTTTCTCTGGCTCGCTGTTTCACGGCTTTTATTTTTCAGTCGCTGCGAAGGGGATCGCGCGTAAGCGCTGTTGTTGCCGGTGTGGTCCGGCTTCTTCTTCCCCCTTTTCTTCTCTCGGCGACTTCTCGGCGCGCGTCTGGCTTGGCTTGGGGAGCGCATGTATACGTAGGAACGGACGTGGAATAGCGGGGGAGAGGAAGGGACGCATTTAGGATGAAAGCGGACGCGGAAGTTCGTTCAACTGAGCCGGAGGAAGACGATGTTTACGCGGAGGCGTGGGTGGGGGGTTTGGCAGGTTTGTTTTGTTGCTGCGTGGCGTTTGATTTTGGGTGGAGGTTTTCAGTTGATGGGATCTAAGGTTTGATTGGTGCGGATCTACAGATGGTACTGTGGGAAATTGTTTTGGGGGATAAAACCGTAGTGGTTATTTGGTGTGTTACATTTGCATTAGTAAATACTTTAACTTGATGTAACAATTGTATTGAATTTTGATTTTTTATTCTAATAGGTTGAAAAAATTTAATTATTATTGATATACCAAAATATTAAAAAAAAAACATTATTCAATGTTTATTTTTCATCTGGAATTTATTCATTTTATCAGAATTTTGTCTCAAAATAAATATATTTTTAACTATTTTATTTTTTCATTTTAAAAATCATGATTACTTATATACACTTACTATTTTTCATATAAAATTTTATGATTTATAGGAATTATTTTTGGATCTATCGATATCATGTCGCTGAAAATTGAAAAACCATTGAATTATTTAAATTAAAACTTGAATTATGTAAATTATAATTAGTTTTAAATTAAAACTGTGTAATATAAAAATATAATGCTTTTATTGGCAGTATTCATTAAAAATTTAGGTATCTGTATGGAAACAAAGTACTTCAATTCTCCTAATTGTTCTTTCAGTAATTAAATACATAACTACATTAAGTTAATAGTAATTACTTTAATTAATAATAATTCGTGATGTGTATATATACCGTTGAACGAGTTAATATCTTAAAATAAACTTTGTATACAAAGCAAATTGCATAAAAGCTTTCAAAACCACGTTTGAAGTAATCATTGTATCTTGATTTACTTTACTTCCTTCTATTTATTACAAAAACAAAAAGGAAAATATAATAAAACGCATAAGACAATCAATGCTTCCTTTCATATAAATTTGGATTAGTTAATAGCTTATACTTTAAAAATTATCTTAAAAATAGCTCTTAATTAATCAACTTAAATTAGCTAGGTTAGTTAAGCTTAAACTAATTAAGCTCATATACTACCAAAAACTTTAAATTATTACCTAAGTTTTTTACCTTCTATTTTAAAGGCTTTGACATTTTTAAATTATTCCTGTCTTAACGCCTCAAAAATGCTTTAAAAAGACTACGCGTCTGCTTTTTTAGCTCGTTAATGGGCACGATTCACGCGAAATTGACCTCCTTAAAGTTTTTATAAAGCCTATGATTGAAACCGACTTTGCGACTATGACGACGACAAGGTTGACGAAGAAAAAAGGCCTGACGCGCTATTTCGCTTTTATAACAGCCCATCATTTTGCAATTTCCCTCCTAATCGGCGAACGCACCGTACTCGCGACGAGCATTAAAATGACGAGGCGCCCGTATTTTCTCATATGTCGCGTGCGCTCATTGCGTCGGGTTGGCAGAAAGTAACACATTAGATGATCCAATTACTTTGAGAAAAGGTTTTCTAGCAACTTTTAGGTTTTACGATTACTTATGTTGCAGTACTCTAATAGGATTGTTACTATATTTTCCTATAGTGCGAGGTATTGTTCAAGTTTTTATAGCTTTTTTTTTTATTTTGCAGTATATTGAAACATATAATATTATAGTAGCATTATGGGATTATTGGTTATATGGTTTGTTATAGTGACGTGATATTTTCAAAATCTTGAGGTAATATTCTAGTTTTAGTAAAATATTGTGATCATAATATTGCTGCAGCTATTGTTTTAAGTGTTATTGTGGCAACATTCTTACAATGTTGTTTTAATATTATTGATTAATTGTCGTAATATTGTTTTTAATGTATTGCAAAATTGTTAAAATAATGTTTTAGTATTTAATAAAAAAAGACTATTACCAGACAATATGGTTAAATAAATTTCATCCAGCTATAAAATTTTAGTATGATAATTATTTAAAAAGTATATTGATTTTATGTAATTTTTCTCAACTATAACTACAATTTCTAAACAAAACAATAAAGAAAAGCCCTATACTTTTAATATCACAAGCATGCATATTCAATAAAATTTAATTAATTTACACGTCAAAGTTGATTATAAATAGTAAACTAACTTATGGATGCTGACAATCAAACCCTACATTGAAAAAGTATATCGAAAGTGCCACGTACCAAAACGACGTCCAAAACACTATAAAGATCAACAAATTGAGAGATTCTACACAGATCCTCACATCCAATAAACAAACTCGAATAAACCGATCGCCCAAGAAGCGCTCTCATAGCAACATCGCAGCCAAAAGGAAAAAGCTTGCGTCCAAGAAGATACGATACAGAAAAAGGGGAGAAAAAAAAGATTATTATTTTCGACGTAACTAGCGCAGGCCCATCTGTGGAAGAGAATCGACAAGGCGGTATTACTCGGGCCCCACTCGCGACTTTCCATAACGATTACATACCCGTGTACACGAGGGAGCGAAGATCGAATTGGCCCGAGGGCAGCGCGCTCTTTTCGCGCCGGCGGCGACGCGCAAATTGCCCCTCGGACATTACACGGGGCGCGACTTTAATTCGAGGACGAAATCGATTTGCGTCACGGGCCGGGGATGCGAGGATATTTTTCGCGCGGAAAGTGGAAGCTGACAGCGTAGCGCTGAGACCGGAGATTTTGCGCTGCGATCGCTGTTACGGAGACTGGGAAGAAAATGTTGCTGATGATGTATGGTCCAAGTATTAAACTGGATTTATGAAGATAGAACTCGGGATGAACGATATGGGCTATCAATAACTTTATTTTGAACTAATGAATCCTTTTCCCAAGTCACTATTATAATAAATCATGCACAGGTCAATCTTTAGATGAAATATTGGACGTTTTTATAGAGGGGTCTTTTTAAACGGTTTTTTTTTTCTTGTATTGAAGACAAAACTTCTTTAACATTTTGTAAACTATGACCATTTAATGTATGCCAAAATAAATAAAATGCTAATCTCATTTTATACGTACAATTATTATTCCAAAGTCACACCCTGTCGCTTGTTTATCTATAAAAAATTCAAGTATTTTTCTCCGACAAAATACAATTGCTCATTATGCATAGCCCACTACATTATAAATTCAAAGTCAAAGTTCTCCGATCACTCCTATAAATTAGCCTCGGTACCAAATAGTCCATCGTGAGATCCTCCCCCACACTCACATACACACACAAGCACGCATACACACATCGTTTCGCTAGAAAACGATTACACTTGATCCCGTACTTGGTAAAGGGTTAAAGAAAGCACGTCTAATGACTGGTGAGACGACACCGATCGCGCGACGTTATCGATAAAGCGGCTCGCGCCGTGTCGTGGCACATAACTCGCGTGCACTTTCATCGACAGGAGGATGACAAGGTGGAAAGATGGTGAAAAAAGGGGGACGTGATGCGCAAAAAAGCAGAGAAGAGGGAGAGTGGCTTTTCACCGAGCGCGAAACTCTGAGAAATTAGAGAGCGCGCGCATATGCATATTAGCGCTAGCTTGGCACGTCTATTATGTACTTTACTGAATGAGGAGAGAGAGAAACAGTTGTGTGTGTGTGTGTGGATGTTTCAGGCGGAGAAATTTGCAGGTCGAAGGCAATAAAGTGCGATTTTTGTGAGCTGAATTAGAGTTCGGTCGAAATTTGCAGCGCTCAAAGTGAGAATGTGGGCGCGTTAGCAAAAGCGATCATTAGTTGGCCGATGCTTTCTAGGTAAATTTGTCAATCGGTAATAAGACATAGAGGCTGTTTTCTCTGGTTTACTTATTCTTTTTGGGATAACTGTTTTTTGCTTTCTTCTTGTAAATATAAGTTTATGACAATCGTTTGTAACAGTATTTAAAAGTTGTTTCGTGTTGAAAGTAACGCTTATTTACTAGTCATTTCAATTATTCGAAATACAAAACCCTCATTATTTTAATATTGTGCTATCTGTGCATAGACTTATAGGTG
>JAPYZA010000605.1:27091-44121 GCA_030522685.1 Eupelmus azureus | reverse complement strand
TAATTATACCGAAAATATAAACTTCTTATTTATTGCGTCCTACTACGTTCGACTTTTTCCACTGAATATACTAAAGACACTCACATAAGTTATAAAAAAAACTTCACTCTTCATCCAGTTAATACTCTGATTGTGAAACTATTTCAAATATGCAATCACGTAACATTTGATTTATCCTCCGTAATTCTCTGAATCGGATATGATAAAACTACCGACGAGTTTTAATTTTCAATGTAATAGTCGCGCTAATAGAGCCGTTTTTCATACTCTAATTGCAGTGAAAATACACTGTAGTTTTTACACTTAGCCTGAATTCACAGCTCAAAAAAACCGACTTTCTAGTTAAAAAAAAAAACTCAAAAAACAATGCAACTTTCAATCTACATTCCACCCATCAATCCATCCTCTCTTACATAAACCCCGCAAAACTCCCCCTAATTAACCAAGCGTAGCGAAAACCAAAACAATCAATCACCAACCAGCTACTACAACTCAGAAGCTCACCTCTCAGTCCAGCGCGCATAATTGAATCTCAAAGCAACCCATACACAACCCGTTCGTGCTCCCGGTAACAAGCCTCCCTCGCCTTAATCCCGCCCTTTTAAAATTCAAATCCACTCGCGTGTAAATTAAGCCTGCCTGCATGCATATAGACTTTTCTCGCGGGAATCCACGTGACGTAAGCCAACAGCACCTATACACTTACACATACACCCATGCTCACTGGCCCCGCCGAATTATCCATATATACATCCCGGCGATATCGCGACGGTTAATCGCCGGGAAAATTTCACTCGCTCGCGCTTCCGCTTTTATTTTCCTGCGGAATATCTGTTTATCGGCTTTCGTGAATTCTAAGCGCCGAGCTTCTTTTTCTCCTCGGGCCGGCTGTACGCGAGAGGCTATGGTTAAAATAATTAGGGGGGAAGTATTAGCGTGGCAGCGGGCGAGTTGTGGCTGGTACATGTAATTACGAATCTCGCGCGCTTGATGGCTTCGAGTTCGTTAGCAGTGCGTATTAATGTACATTGTTGGCCGGGCGCGGGAGAGTCGCTGGCTGCGTTATCCTGGCTCTCTGAATGTTATCTTATTATTTAATATGTGGAGCAGTTACGGTAACGCGGTATACTTTTTTTACCGCGGTGGGATGTTGGGCTTGTCTGTTTTTTTTTTGTATAGTCGATCGTTTTGTTTTTAGTGTTTATTTAGATGGGGATATGTTTAGTGGCTGGGTTGTGTAAGGTGTAAATTATGGATTTTATGTGGGTTATACAATGGGGATCGTTTGGCTATTTCGGTCAGTGGATTAGTCTGGGATTCATCTCATTTGCTAAACGTAAGAGGAGTGACTCAATACCTGCTGTTTTGCGAAATCCAGAGACGATTTTAAAAAAATGGAACTTGTCATCAAAATTATTAAAAACTCAAAAGCCGAACGATCTCCACTGACGAAACAACAACAAAATTGCAAAGCTACCATATTGCCTATCCTCCCACGACCCCTTATAAAAGAAGCTTATTGCGCAAAAAAGCAAGCGATTCCAGCGGTCTCCAGAAGTCTCCAGAATCCGCACGTTCACTTTCTTCACCTCTCGTTCTATCCCCGACCAGTGGAAGCAAATCGAACGCACACGTAAATGGCAGTCGGCTGCATTATAATCCCGAATCAGCTTCAAAATTGCGCAATGACCTCTCGCTCAATGCGCGAATCTAGGTATATATATATAGAAATAAGACACGTGCTTGCCGGGAGCGCGCACGAATTGATTAGCATGAATGGCCGAAAAAGGCGGCTACGGCAATCTAAAACGTATTAACCCTCCGAGTGAAATCTAGCAATACTATAACAGCACGATAGAAAAACTAAAGAAAGAGATAGATGGTATAGTATAGTGGAAGAGGGTCAGGGTGCAGGCCATTTATACGTCTCGGCGGACCTATACATTATTACGTCTCGCTGCTGCGATATGCATGCCCAGCCTCCTTTTACACGTCACCGGCCGATATCGCCGCTATAACCATAACATACAGACACACACGTAAGCCTCGCTCGTCAAGGTTCTGTGAAAATCTCGGCCGTTCCCAGGCCGAGCGCGTAAACGCCCATATAGCTCGGTCCAGCGTGCGGCTATTGCGCTTGGGTGTATGTGTATGCAGCGCTGAAGCATATAGATTGAGTCTAGCGACGAATTACGAGATGCCCGCGCCTTGATAAAATGCGTTGCTCTGGAGCTGGCTTACTGCACATCGCGTTTATGTAAGAGAGCTGCGCGGGAAAGGTATATAATGCGAAGCTGAGCGTAGCTTGCTTTTCGACATTTTTCGCCTGGGCTCTTTATTTAGGAGCGTCGAGAGGCGCTGGAATGGCTTTTCTTGTGTGTGTTTTTTGTTTGTGCTTTCTGCGCAGTTGCATACGAATGGGTGTATATTATTTTCATAGTCTCATTTATGTAGAAGAAATTTAGACTTTAGATAATTTATTCTAATTGATAGTTCCGGATTTTACCTTTGATTTTATCGATTAGGAGGTGTCTTTGCACACGAAATTTCAGAGCGCAGAATTATTTTATTGTGTCCGCGCCTGATTAGAAACTGTCGTTAAAGAGAAATTTAATCTTCCCCACCGGCGCTCGTTTATCATTCTAAAACGAAACAATTCATAAAAACGGATATTTCATCGCGTTTTTATTATCACTGTTATAAAGCCGTTCGTAATTGCCCTCCTCTCACAAAACGACACTGTAATTCCATAATACACATCACGCTCCAGCGACACTGCAGCTCACCTCTTGTGCAAAATAAAATCCCAACAATAACCCCGCTAAAGATAACCGGCAATCAATGTCAAATAAAGTATCAAGCCTTTGACAAACGCCTAATAGTACACATCTAAAACCGCAGCGCGCTCGTTTGAAAAAAGAAAAAAAGTTTCTTTTTTTCTCTTCTATACAACGCGGTAAAAAAGCGTTATATTCCAGGCGCATAACGTTCCGACGTTCCCAACCACAACTCCGGCTCGTTAACTTTTCTCCAGACAACGCCGGCTCCGGCCTATGGGTAATTAAGAAACGTTTTAATCGCTGAGAAGCACGCGAGAGCCTAACAGAGTAAAATGACGAAATTTCTTATATGCAGACTGACTGGGAAGCTGCGGGGGCAGCATCGCACCGATATACGTCATATAAGCGCCTATTATAATAGCGTTATTCTCGTATATACATTCGGGTATAAAAGTATCGTGGCGCGCAAAAAGCTGGCGCAACGCGGTATATTGCGTCAGGGCGCCACCGCGCTACGCCCGAATACGAAAATAATTAATGGCGAGGATAATAGCGCCGGGAGCGCGCGATTCTCCTCTTTTTGCCGCGCGCACCGCAGAGCTGAATTCCTGCGCTGATTAAATCGTCTTCCTGGCTGCGGGGATGTGTATGCGTGCCGCGGGCTAGGCTTAAGCGCGTCTAATTGACACGAGAATGAACCTTTCGGAAATTTCGCAACGTGAATATCGCGCTCTATTAAGTTAAGCCTGGGTCCTGGGTAATAGTTTAATGAATTTCCGTTTTTTCTGTTTTGTTTTCGAGCGCTGGTTTAGGCCTGTGTCTTAAGAAACATCGGGGTGAGACGAGAGATTGAATTTGTGTTTTTATCTCTAATGTTTTCATTTCGCAGTTAAGATCGCCGATACTTTAGCGTCGCGCGCGCGCCAAAAGTGAAAGTTTGCTTTTCGCATCTCGGACGATTGATTCGGCGTTTACGATCGGCAATAAAAAGCCCCGTCGCGCAACGACCTTATCGTTTAATTAAACGTATACGAATGCACAATTATTACGGCGCATTGTCTCCTTACTCCCCGACAATCCTTCAAAAACCAAAAGAAAAACGTCTCAATAGCGGATAAACACAGTAATCTCTCTCTCACGACTATATACCTCAAGAAAACAATGCGCGCAGCTTAAAATTCCTCAGCACGCGAGTAGAGAAAGAAATCCAGCGCCCGCAGCACTATCCGTCAATTCCACAGCTCTATAATCAATCAAAGCCCTGCGTGAGATTTTACGATCGGTTAAACCGCCACTACCGATCGATTCGTCAAGCTAACTCGATCGGAAGTGCCTCGCGGCTCGTCTACCTGGAGCATCCCACGTTGACACTATGCATGTACGCATCGTTAGAGATTAAATCATTGAAGTTAGGTGCCTTGCGGTCTCTACTCCTTTCACTCGATCTATACAATAGTCAACCGATTTCCTATGCCGCACGCGTGTGCATATAGCGGCGAATCGGTTCGGCTGCGGTTGCACGCTCGCAGCGGAAATATACGTATATATCGGGTAGCTAAGCGACTTCCGCTCTGGGCGCCTCTTTCTCTTTCGTTCTTAAAGTCTTGGGTGTAGTGCTCGCTTTTCTTGCGAGCGTTAAGGCGGATCATTGCGGGGTTTTTTCTACTGAGAATGTCTAGCTGCGAACGCGGAACAGTAGGTGTACGCGGGAAAACCTTTAGGTTTCACCTTTTTTTTTGTTGGCAGAAGCGGTGGGTTGTGATATTTGCAGGGGATTGTATGCTTCCTTGAGGAGAGCCTGAAAAGCGTGTGGTTGTTATATATTGTAGGATGAGCGCGAAATTATATAATTGGGGTTAATGGTTTGGAATATGCTTAGCGCGATGGCTATCTGAAAATCTAGATCTGATAGGTTTTTTGAGGTTTTGTATGGGTTGGATGCACGTTTGTGCGATGCGGTAAATTGTGGAGATATGAAAGTGACCTTTGTATGAGCGGATACTTTCATATCCATAGTGCAGGCTTATTATCGGCAAGATTTTCTCAGGCGCACGAGCTACACGTGTATATAGCGATATTTTACGATATCAAGAGGTATATACCTATAAGGTTTCCAATAGTCGGCAGTTTTTCTCCTGATTTCTGTAGAAATTGCGCGAAATTAGAGAATAATTAGAGGCTTTTACTTTTAGTTTATGTTAGCAAATATTTATTTTATTGGATGTTATTAATGAAATTGTTCGTCGTTTGTATTTTTATGTTTACTTATACGTACATGTGTTTATATTCAAACTTTCAATATTAAATGTAGGTCGTTTTATTTTAGATCGAGTCGTCAAATTGTAGATAAATTCTTGTACGCGATATCGTTTACATCAAAGATTTTCAACTTCGTAAATTTCAGATATGAGTAAAAGTACTAATGATTAAAATAGAAAATCAATAATTCAGCTACAAAAATGTTATTCTCGGATTTAATAATAAAAATCACTTTTACAATCGGAAATGCATTTAATAAAGTGCAGCAATAACTCTATTTCAATAACGAAATTTAATTTTCTCCTAAGACAAGGAAACCGTCAAATCATATACCACCAATGATCCAGCGAATAAAACAACCCAGAACTCAGCTTTACGAAACCAATCCAGAAAAATGACAAACAAAAAAAAAGCCCCCCACAGGCGCAGCCCGCCGGAAAAATGCTAATGCCCCCTTTTCACAATATCTTTCAAAATTTCACTAGATTAAAATCTGCAGTCTCAGCCCAAGATTAGATTGGGTTATTAAAAAGAGACTCGCCTAGCTGCACTCCTGATTCCTTCGCTCCTCCACTATATATACAAGCCACAAATTACTTCACTAGAAGCCGACGCTGCGAAAGATTCACACGGGAAATTTCATTCTTCGCGCGTGCCCGACGTATATCCTAACGTATAAACACACACACGCGCGTCGAAGCTGCATTAATCGGGGTCACGAGGGCTAGACTCGAGCGATTGTCTCGCGCCGCTCTCCTGTCCTCCTACTTTTCTCGCGACACCTAAGTATACACTCCGGATTCGCGGATTTTTTCTCTTTTATATAAGAAAGAAGAAGCCGGGGCACTCCAGAACGCCCACCCGGCTTTTATTAACGCACACTCGAGAGAGAGAGATGATTTTGCTCGTTTTGTCGATTGTGCAAAAGGCGCCAAGTTTTGCATTCATTTCCTACGAAAAGCGAAAGTCCCGCGAGATGCTTCGGAGCGGGCGATTCGAAGAATGTTTCATTCTTGAAATATGCCTTCCTGATGTAAGTGCTCGCTTGCGCAAAATTTTTAAACGCTCGCGCGCGCTTCGGGATCGTCAGATGCGCTTTTGCGAAACTGAACTCGGGAGATACAACAATTCGGTTGCTTTTTTTATCTGGCAGTTTGGATTTGCCGATTGCGGCACGCGTCGCTTATTATTAATAGAATGAAGGCTTTTTGGTGATTATGGTTATTAGAAGGGGGGGTTATTAGGGATATTTTAGATTCATTGTTTCTGAGCGGCTACTGGCTTGGTTATAATGAATAGTTTTCAAAAGACATTTATAGCAGTTGTAATTATAGACGCTAGTTTAAAGTAAATTCTGGACGGCTTAACGACTGCGTTATTCTCGGTATGGAGGCATAAATTTATTTGAGAAACTTTTTATAAAATAATAAACTCGGTTTTTCCATGCAGAAATGTACTTATAAATTGAAATGTTGATTCTAGCTGGAAAAAACTTTCACAAATTATTACATCAGCCGCGAATCGCCAACAAAGCAAACCTATTAAAATCCACAAATAGAGCAGTTTTACAGTCATTAATATTTATCAGCACCACATTTTCTCCCGTTCCCCTTTACATACACCCGCGGCAACGAAAAACCAAACAAACACAATAATTTCGCTGTCTCGCTAAAACACACCGAAGACACGCGCCGACTTCCCCCCTGGAATGTGGCGGGAAAAGTGTGAAAAAGGAACGATATCGACCCGCTCGTAATGCAAGCACATAACCTATACCAGCTCTATGTATACGGATGCATACACGCGAAACTGGCGAGCCGCACGCGAAGCATTTCGAGCGTGAATAAAAATGACGCGTTACCGATTCGCCGAATGACTGCGCGAGTAAACTGCTTCCAGCATAATCGTACGGCTGGTTTTTTCTGTATGGGCGGGTGTGTGTGGGTATATGGGTGGTATGGCAAACTTGGCAATGATCGCCGGTTTCCTTGGCTTTAGCGCCTTTTTTGCGCAACGTGTGGCTGGGTTGAAATGCAGGTGGCGAAAAAGTAGTAATGGAGTTTCCACATTCTTCGGCTTCGCGTTGGAGAATTTATGCAATCTGAAAATGCCCTGATTTTATAGATCGGCGTTTATGTTTTTTAATGGAAAAAATAAGTTTGAAAGTAGCTGCGCGCTGAGGTTTTCTTTTATTCTATTAATATTTATGAGCTGTAATCGCATAAATTCTGCTCGTCGAATGTTACTATTAGCAATTAGAAAATAAGTGCATATAGATTTGATTAAGCATCGTTTCTAAAATAAATCTCTTCTCTCGCCTGCGATTGTTTCTTATATCACATAAATATAATCTTTACAAAACAATTTCAAAAGGACACTTTCCAGAATTTAACTCTTCAAGAATAGAGAATACAATGTAATGATAGCCAGTTTAACACGAGGAAGTATTACAAAATAAGATTGAAACGGCGATTTAGAGAAAATCTATTCTTGTATTCTTCCCGATTCTAGGACACGTTTAGCACGAAGTGAAAAAAGATGGGAAAACGAGATGCGTTCTTTCTTGTAACGATCAATTTTTGTGCAAATCGTTCATGATTATCATTACGGGAATTGCATCCTCATTACTGTCCACTACGTGTAACGCGGTCTTTTGCCATAACAAAATTTAATCTGCCAATAAAGTAGGAAATCAAATAGCGGCAAGGATGAATTATGTTATTATATTTTGCCTTTTACGTATTTGAGGTATTTTATGGTGATAGGTTTTTGTATAATGGTATGAAATTCGAAAAAGTTTTACACGTACAAAGTGACGTGTTTTGTTGAGGCTTGAGTGAAAATATGAAATTATCGCAAGTGGACAAAATAAGTGGAAATGTACCTTTTTGCTTGATCAAACACAGCCGTAAATCACCTAATAAGATATAAGATTTTATTAAGCCAAGTAATAAGTAGCCAGTCTCGAGAACAATTTCAAATCACAATATTCCATCAAATCAAATCAAGAAAATACACCTAAATTGACACAACAAAACCAGCAATCAACCAAACAAACTTCACCAATAAAAATCTCAAGCAAAAAATTCACCAAGTCAACCTTCACCATAAAAAAACCACCTCACGATCTACCAACTCGTTACCTCCACCCATCTCGCCTCATTACCGGCGCTACGACAACAACTCCAGCTCTCAAATTCCTACCTCAATCTCGTTATCCCGTCCCATAATAGCCCCCCTCCCACCTCGCCAGAGATCAAGGCGAAAATGCGCCGGCCAGCTGAAGGTGAAGGATGTTCCGCTCCACTCCGAGAGAGAGAGAGGGGCCATATCCACTTTCTCCCGCTCGGCCCCGAGTGTATATACGTACGGCATAAGGTTCAAAGGATAGCTGCGGTCCGCGGCCTCTAATTCAGCCTCGTCTATCTCTCGCGGCGATCGGCAGCGGGTGTAGAGATAGCATCGATCCCCGCCAGAGATTGACCTCTCCTCTGTTCCGGCTACACCTTTCCACATCTCCTAGTCCAAGGTATAAGCCTTGTTTCTCATACCCAAGCCCGAGAAGTAAAAGTGGAAAGAGCCGGGTAAAATGGGAATCGGAAGGAGGATGGGTATATTAGCCAGTGTGCGCGCTGGGCTTCCCTTTCCTATGGAAGCGCGGGAGCTCGATGTGAGTCTATGGGTCGGAGAGCGCGGAAAAGAAAGTTGATTATACACGCAACGCTGGACTATCCGCGCCGAGGGTATATCGGCCGCGAGTGTATATACAGCTTAATTGCTCGACGAGTGGCCGCAGACGAGCGGATTCCAATTTTCACTTTTATAATTAAGAGGAGCGCGGAGGTCGGTAATTTTTGGTACCGGCCGTCGGTGATGTAGATCGATTGGCCTACGCGTATATACTTGGGAATCGATTTCGCCTGGGGATCTTGTATGTGCTCGTGACTTTGTGTTTATTTGTTTTCAGAGAGATGATGATTCGACGTTACGAGCGGACAAAGAAAGCGCGGCTGATTGCTTTTTCAGCGATCGTCTGTATTGATTTTTCCTTTGTTGATTTAGCCTCATCATAGGAGGAATTTCCGAGCTAGACTCTGGATGGATGATTGCTATCAAAACAATAATATTGACGTGCGGGAAGGCTGGGAGAAAATTTGTGGGCTGCAGTGCAGTCGTAAATTCCGTTGTAATTTACGTGTAAAAGGAAATGATGAATGAAAAGTATCACTTTTCGAGCTGTTATTCCGCGCCTGAGTGAGAGATTTTTTTATTGATTATTAAGGTGCGTTTTTACGAGCCGATGGTCATTAGGAGGTGAAAATTTGTTAATACAGTGTCATTCAACTAGAAAGCAAAAATTGATCGGCAAACAGCTGCGAAAGGTGAATAAAAAATGTACCTCCCGAAGCCCGCAGCGCTTCCTACAACTTTTTTCGCAGAATTGATAGTTGTACATTAGTAGAAATTACAATCATCATTAGAAGGCAAAAGTTCCTGAATACAAACTCAAAACACCAAATCGAAAGTCCACCTTTTTATTAAAACGCTCCGAGCTGCTCTCTCACGTCAAGCCACCGTGAGTCAACTATATACACCCAGAAGCGCTCCATAATGCCGAAATAAAGAGGGGCCCGCGTAATTAAGATGAAAGCGAGATTAACCCATTGAAAAAAAAGTGAATCTGACGAAATGCCGACGCGCTTCTATTGGCTTCCTCGGCGCGCTCGATGACGATGGTGACATCCAAGATTTACTTTTTTCTCTCTACTCTCTATTCTACGTACAGCATCGCGTGATTTTGCCTAGGTATACAGACCCCTCTCGCTCGACACCCGGTAATTAAGATTTTTATTAATTTTTTCGTTCCCTAAGTGCCCGCCCATTAAATCGTCCGGCTAATAGACACCTTCGGAGAACAACGGTGGGATTAATGATTTTTTTTTGGTTTCGAACGCAGGAAGTGAAATGAATTTTTTTCGCCAACTCATTACTACTAAAATAGTCCAAAATTTCCCTTCGCGTCTATTAAAACAATAAACCCGCGCGTGAGAAAAAACAACTTCTTCATCCCAAAAATCCCGCCTTGCGTAACACCATAAATCCGATCCCAAGCGCGCTTTTACGAATCACCGCGGCGGCACAAGAAAATTTTCAAGTTCAACGACACTCACGAGCCGGATATTTTGTCGCTCGCCGGATCGTCCCGCCGTTACGGCATATCTTTTCACTTTTCCGCGGCGATTCCGTTCTGAGCGAGTGACTTAACGGCGCCGCTTAGCCGGGCATTAGTCGCAGGAAATGGCCGTTGAAGCGCGGATGTGCGCGCGCTTTGGGGGGAAAAAATTTGCGGCTCGATTTGTGGTAATGTGGAAAAAAGTGGGTAAAAAAGTTGACGCCTTTATTAAGTTGGCGGGTGGATAATTATGGGAATCGGTTGAAAGTTTTTGAGGTAATGGTATACATTTTGTTTAAGTATAACCTATAGCTATAATTTACAGTTCAACAATGCATATACTTTTGCAACAAGCACTCCGCTAGGCTAAAAAAAGGCCTTCACAGATCTTAAGTACAGATAATAACCAAGCAATGAAAACACGCCTATAACCCGAAACTCAGCAATCAGCGCTCGGCGAAAAATCGGCCGAAAAATTAATTTTGCGAAAGAGCCTGAAATTTCCTGCTCCCAGGCCGCAAAACGCAAACTTCATTAAGCCGCTTATGGAATTTCTCGATCTCGGCGACTTGCATGCATATAAAAGCCAGCTCTCTGCATTACGCTCGCAAAATTGGACTCCTCGGCAAATATCCTCCCGCCGCGACGTGCTTACAGGTGAAATCTTAAATAGAGCCCAGAAACGTTATAATACACACGCAGCTGTGTGCGTGATGAATGCATAAGTCCGCCCGAGGGGGCTAGCTGATGATATTTATTATTGTATGAAAATAAGGCTTTCTTCACGTGCCGGATTACTTCCGCTTTCTTATATATAGGTGCGTGCGTATAGTCTGGCTGCTGGGTTGCATCAACGTAATTTCTCGCATCATCTCCGCAGCGCGACGTTAGAGCATGCATATGTATATACACGCGGCTGAGGTATAAAACGGAAAGTGGCTAGGTTGGGTATAAGCTTCCTATATTGACGAGACCGCAGCGCTCGTAAAACAGCGCGTCGCGAGTTTCTCTATAGGATAGCGCGCTGCTGAAGGTCGCTGGGTGAGTGCGTGTATGCATGTGTTTAGGAAGGACGCGATCGTATGCGCCGAGGGTATATATATATATGCCTAATCAATTTTCCTGCGAACGACCGGTGAATTTTCCAATTACGAGGCTGGAGTGGCCGTTTAATAGTTATATAGTTGAGTGTGTCGGCTTTTTCTCGTTCGGAGAGTTTTAGACGTCGCGATATTTCTTTATTAAGAGGCGGGTATAGTCTTCGCTTACGAGAATTATTTATGTGGGACTGCGCGGATAAAATTTTTTCTCTCGGGGTTACGTAGATATTTTGTTTTTAATTGAAACTTTTACTTTCGCCCGAAAAAGCATACGCGCGTTTCTAATTGAATTCTCGCGCAGTTTTTGCATGCCCGCAAGATGAAGATAGCCTTATAATTAAAAGAGCCTCGAAACAGAACAATATTCGCTTTCTCGCGAAATCACCTACACATACCCCACGCCACTCCAAAACCCACGAAGACCCGCTAAAATACCCTCTGCAAACCGTTTTTCCAGCTTCAGAATTCCTAAATTATGGACCTCATTAAACCCACCACATGCGCAAAACACGCGATAAGCGTTAATAATAACATCCTTGCACAGCACAGCTATCCCAGCGGCTGGCACAGCCATTTGGACAGGACGAGAGGAAAATGCCAACACGGCAGAATGAAAGATCAAGATGGTCACTTTCTTTCTTGCGCGCGTCTACATGTATACACGTGAGCTTATATAGTAGATCGGCAGCGTCACGCGCGCGTCTAACTGCTGCGCTCACGGATGCTCGGCATCTTAATTCTGTCTTAAGGTGGAGAATGTCGCCCGTGGCCTTTTTTCTTTGTAAATACGTTAACGGGGCTGGAAAAATGTCGGGGGAATGTCCGGATTAACGGCCGAGACCGGAAGGTTCTGCAGCTTCGGCAAAAAGTAGAGAAACTTTAGCAGGGTGTATATATATACGTAAAGCGAGGATGAAATTGGCGGGTAATAGGCTTTATTAAAATCAATCGCGAGCTGCCGTAATAAATTCCAGGCGAGGCGCCGATCGCTCAGGAAAATAAATCGAGAAAAACGCGAAGATTTGCGGCATGGAGCTGGATTATTATGGATTACGGGATTAACGGTGTAAAAGCGGTTTTGCTTTCGTCCGATGTAAATGAGCGGTGTAAAAGAGTATCGCCGCGATGAAAATCTGTTGTTACTTTCGACTCCATTTGCCGAGCCTTCGAGCGTAGCGAAACATAAGGCTATATTATATATATAGGTATATACAATGCTATAACTGTGAAATATCGTAATTTGCCGTGGCTGGTGTATATACATCCAACATTGATACAATATTCCACTTTTTGCATTAGAAATGTATATACTCTCGAAGTTGGGTATATAAAAAAACGAGGGATAAAGGCGGAGGAGACGATAAAACGTTTTAACCGTGTCCACCTTTCACGCGCAAAATCGTGAGACTAGCGCCGCGCGCGGCTCCTTTTCTTTATGAGCGCGTCGTTTTTAATTTATGCAACTCCGCAATTAGCTGGGAAATGAGTAGTCGGAAACGACGGCCCGGGACGTTCAAATGAAAAGAAATTCGGATTTCGTAATACTCCTAGGTAATATTTATTATGTACACTTTCACTGGCTGCTTCATTTTTTTTTCCAAAAATCGAAATTCAGAAAAAAAGGCTCTTAAAACAGCGAGCGCATCGTGTTACAATGAATAATCTGATAAGTCAACGTATAAGCTATTTCGTTAAAGCGACTCGTGGGACTTTCTCGGCTGTATTATACGATATTTTTCAGGGATCCGCGCATAAATCCGGCTAGAATTCGCGCGCTCGAAATTTCAAAGTCTAATCAGAGACATCGCCTTGCATTTTGCATACAGCCGCGAAGCTCTCTATATCCCCGTGCAAAACTTTCGGCAATTCGCACGCTAATTTCCATATTCGAGAAAGAAGCGACCAGCCTCTCACCTCCCAATTAATGCAAAAAAGCAGTTATGAGCAATTAATCACCAAAAACCATGCCCCCAAACCTCCAGAAACTCCTGCTCCTTTTCCCCTCCAAAAAAAAAACGAATCCTAAAACCATTAATTACCACCATTCCTGCGATACTTCGCGCTCTTCCTTTCACTCGTAATATAAATACCCACAAATAGCCGGATTGACGGCGAGCATCACCAAACGAAAGTAAGAGCCTAGACGCGTGTCGTAACGGCCCCGCGCGTGTAAAGAGAGAAGTGAAAAAAAAAGCAAGCCAGCAGCAACCGGTCCGCAGCTAATCCCGAGCCAGTCAAAGATGCGTCGGAACGATGCCCGAGAATCTAGCATTTGTCGTTTCCACAGGCTGCCTACCTACACACACGCGCTCGGCGCTTGGAAAGTCGAGCGCCCGGGAATTTCTCCTGCGCACGGTCGACGAACCCAGTCCTTTGAACTTTGCTGTGTTTCTTCGTTTCCACATATTATCGAGCCGATCATTGGGGATTTTTCCGGAGCGGTTAATGCGCTGTTCTGGCGGAGAGCTTTCCTTTTCTTGGAAATTCTGGGTTTTGCTGGGTTTGGGGAAAATATCTTCGCGTGCATCTTTTAGGTTTTTTTCGATCGAGGTGTATAGGAGAGCGAGATACAGGCGGATATGTCACAAGGTGTCGAGTTACGCGACACTTTCTTCCTCGGATGCGGAGCCGACGTACATAAAACTCTGGGATGGATTAAAACGTCGATGCATGCAAATTAATTGATGGGCGGCGCGCATCGCTTTGCATAATTCTTTAATAAATCCGCTCTAAGTAGCATCGCCGGGGAAGTGATTCTGTATATAGGAAAAGCGCTTTTTTCTCATTCCTCTTCTTCCGTCCATCGGGACCGATCGCTTTCTCTCGGCCGGTATATTATATGCACGCGGGGAATCCACTTTGTGTCTACATCCGAGGGGAGGAAAAATAGAGGACTTTCTAATTCCTTTGCATAATAAAAGTGCTGGATGCGCAAAAAGCTCGGGCCTATTATAACAGAAGCCAAGCCAAGCGTTGAGATAACTGACAAAAATAGCGCGCGGAAAGGGGGGCCGGCAAAAAAGCGCGGCAAGAAAGTAATAATGGCTTACGTAATTAGCATCAATTAGCCGAGAAGTATCCTTCTCGATTGCCACCTTTTTTCTCTCGCTCTTTCGTTCAGACCTGACTGTATATATACGCGACGCTAATACAGACACAGCTCGCTTATCCATATCATTCGCAAAGAAAGCGAAATTCCCCGTGTATACACACACTCGCATACACCTCTACATTCTTCTCAGAGCGAGAAAGTGAGAGAAGAGTACGGATAAGCGATGGATGTGGATCGTGATTGCTGGACGTAACCTGCGGCCAGAGTTGCGGGCTATCTTTCAGCGAGTC
This sequence comes from Eupelmus azureus, assembly GCA_030522685.1. Taxonomy (NCBI): domain Eukaryota; kingdom Metazoa; phylum Arthropoda; class Insecta; order Hymenoptera; family Eupelmidae; genus Eupelmus; species Eupelmus azureus. The sequence goes on along the minus strand of JAPYZA010000605.1, from coordinate 29,467 downwards.
AGCGAGAGCGCTGCGGCTTTCCGAGGAGACGGAGCATCGGAAATCGATTGTCTCGAGAGGGAGAGAGAGCTGCTTATCGGCGAGCCTTCCGGCACTGTCATTCACGTGTGCGATCCATCAAAAAAAGCCGGGGGAAAGGTGGTCTAACGACGAGACCGCGGCTGGACTTGTCATATTCGCTTTTTCTCTCGGACTTCCGTTGTATGGGTGATATATTGGTTGTCGTTATGGTATGCGCTTCGTTGTGTTTTTGAGACGGGTGTTTTGATGTTGAAAAGCGAGTGCGTTATTAGTTTGGATTATGGTACTTTGTTGGGGATTTTTAGGTGGGGTTAACGTTTTGTAATGTAGATCGTAAAGAGTAATCGGTATACTCGTGGAACTGAAAGAGCTCTTCGGGCTAATGAAGTAAGGAGATATCGGCGTATCTAAAGCTACGGATCTTACAATGCCTCATTTATTACACTTCCTTTTTGGCTTGAAAAATTTCGGTTGATTTATAATCGCCATTGTACAGCGTGTAAGTGGGTGTATGTGGATTGTACGTGCGCAAAACTGCAAATGCTGAATGGTTTTGAATTAAAATCACATAATCGAAGGCGTAATCAGGCTGTAAAATTAAATGAAAATGGATCTGTATCTAATTATTAAAAGTCGTGCTTTCTAAAACAAAGTCCCGCTCTTTAATAATCAAAAACGAATTTATCAAATGAATAAAGCTCGCTTTGGTTTCAACATCGTCGAAAAAAATCGAGATCAAAGAAACCGCAAAATTTTAATGAAGCAAATAACTACCCTTAAAACGTCCCCAGCAGAAATTAATAGTACATACACATTTGTAAATTATCACGAGCACCAGCAACAAATCATCTCAACACACAACTCCTCCCACCACAAACCTAAAAAAATAAAGCCCGCCGCACTCAACAAAAGCATCACACCAACCGCTCAAACTAGGCGCGGAGCTGTTTAATTGAATCGGCGTTATTATACCGTGCGCGGGCGACGTGTTTACTCTCTACACACTATAACACACTCTTAGCTGTCTTTCGACACACGCGTATAGCGTCAAGCTTATGCGAATCGAGCCTGTATACACGCTGCCATTGTTGTATACATACTTCGAGTCTCCGCGTGCGTTTCTCTGATGAGCGAGAGGCTAAACTTTCTAGCGCGAACGCGGAGACCTGGTTCGCTCTGCTGATGCGCTTTCATCACGTGCGCCGAGAGAAAAATAGCGTACGTGCGTAGGTATATATACACACTGTCGCCGAGCGATCCGCCTTTATCGCTAATGGCTTCCGACAATGCGTATTACGCGAGCTCCGATTTTTCTTGCTTCACGCTTAATTTCGTCCCGAGTATTGCGCTAGGATGAGCATAACACATGCACACACGAATCTATATCGTGAAAAAGTGTAACGCTTGATTATATGGAGTTATGGCAGCTCTCGTTACACATGCACTCCGGCAATTAGACGGAAGAATTTTAACGAGCAGAATCGCGCTCGATTACTCCAGAAAAGCCCGGCCGATAAGCGGCGACGATCCGTTTGTGTGTTGCAATGCGCGGTCCGCTTTGGGAAAATCGAATAAACCAGCAAACACTTCCTGATTACGCACATCGGCGCGCGCGCTCGTAATCCACTGCTCGCATCTCCGTCAGGCATGGTGTGCCTATATATACATATATACTATATACAGGCGCAGTCGGGCACATTTATCCAACAAGCTGCATCGAATCGGACTCGCGCTGCTTGCTTGCCCAACGAGAGCACGCGCAGCGAGCTATATAACTTTCTCCCTCTTCTGGATGGCTTCGCGTGGAAGAGGAGAACGTTACGAAATCCCGTGGAAATTTGACAGTAAATAATTTGTACGGTTTAGAGTAGCTTGCGAATTTTAACGATTAGAGGTGGGAGTGTTGGGTTACGGTAGAGGATCGGTGGGAGAGAGGTAATTGATTATTAGAAACGCGAGGCTGGGAAATCGTGGATTTTACTTTTTGAAATTCTAGTGGATTTTGATAAAAATGGATGCTGGAGATAGGTGCCGTTTACTTGCGAGATTAGACTTTTGCTCGAATGCTAGCAATTTCTAAACGATCTATTGGTCTATTCCCTAGCATAAGAAAATCGATAGTATCATTTGAATATAAATAAAATTATACAGTTAAATTTCACCTTTCTTCAATAACATCGAAAGTAGATTTTTAATCAAACATAAAATCCTTCTGTTCCAGTTCCAAACTCGCTCACCTCTGGACCTGCGCCCAAGGCTCTCCGCCTCGCAGCAGACCCAGATCCTCAGCGACGTCCAGCAGCATCAGCAGTTCAGCTTCCCGCCGTCCGACGCTCCGTTCTCCACCCAAATTCC
>JAPYZA010000605.1:0-27069 GCA_030522685.1 Eupelmus azureus | reverse complement strand
CTTCAACACAGGATTCAGCAGCAACAGCAACAGATCAACACCCAGCTGGGTTCGTCCTTCCTGCAGACGGCCAATCCTCTGTTCCACCAGCAGGCTGACTTGAAGAACCAGTTCCAGTTCAGCAATAACAACAACAACTTCCGGTTGAACAATAACAACAATTACCAGACGTTGCCACCGCTGCCTCTGCCTAATATTCAGTCGGACTTCAACCAGCCGATTTTCAGCGATCAGCAGAGCCAGCAACTCCAAGAGTACTATGAGAAGCAACGTCAGCTTGAGCTTCTCCAGCGACAAAGGGAGCAGCTGCTCCTTGAACAGCAGGAACTACGTCGTCAGCAAGAGCTGTTGAGGCTTCAGCAGGAACAGCTCAGGACGACCATCCTACCAACCACCACGACTCCGGCACCTTTGACCTCGCCCTCAACCAGCCAATCTAGCCCGAGCACCACTCCATCTTCCGTTCTGCTATCCTCGCCAACTGCCCGGAAGATCACACCATCAGAGAATGACATCTTCCTGCGCGCTATCGCCACCCATCAGAAGAAATTCACTACCACCCAGAAACCATCAACGCATAAATCGCGTCAGGAACGCGTCCAGGACACGCTTAATGAGCAATCCATCCCTAAGGATCTTCTGGCTCTCATCCAGCAGCAGCAGAACCAGGCCGTCCAAGCCGGCAAGCCCAAGCCCCAGATCAAGGTGATCTACCAGACAGAGAAGCCTTCAACATCTAAGAGCAAATCATCCTCAAGCAGCAGTGGTGGCAGCTCGGACAAGGAGCTGTTGCTTAAGCAGCTTAAACTTGCGCTAGCTCAGTCTGGTGCTGACGACAAGGAGAGGAATGTGACGACCCGGGATATTGTCCTGCCCAATGGTAAGAAGCTTCAGGTGATCCATGCGCCTAATGGCCTGCCGTCGAATGTTGGGCCTACTACTACTATCAAGCCACCTAAGGCGATTTTCGATGAGTTGACTAAGGGAGTGGTGCCGCCTGGTGCTGATTTCGAGGTGCTCAGACAGAATAATGATGGAAAACTGGAAGATTTGGGCAAGAACCCGCTGCAGAACGCGCCCGCTAAGAAGGTCACTTTTGTTGTGCTTGAAGAGCAGCCTGATGGTAGTTACAAGGTATAGTTTCTTAATTTCAATTTTATTTTATTTTTGAAATATCTAATAGATTTTAAGATAATGTAAAACTCTTTTTAAATTAATAAGATGTAGAAACCCATTTTCTTGTATTTAATTTTTAATGTTTAATCATGAAATTGATTAGAATAAAAAACCATTTCTCAAATTCTTCCACCAACAGGTACAAGGCGTTAAAGGTAACGCAGACAAAGACTCAGGCACCGACGTCGACTCCATCGTCGAGCGCATCAAGAAGGGCGAGCTCAAGCTCCCGCCCAGCAGCACCAAGTACCCATCATCCACTGCCCTCCCCGATCGCACACAAAGTGCTGACTCCTCGGACATCGCCGTCAACACCCTCCCCACAACCAAACCCACCACCTTCCGACCAACCCTACCAACCACCCGCAGTCCCCAAGTCTCCGTTTCCCCCAACTCCGTCTCATCCAACGACAAATACGTCACGTCAGCCTCGTCCATCTCCGGCCACGTGCTCAACTCCCTCAGCACAACCGCTAAACCGGCCAGCCCCAGCGTCAGCCACGTCACCGTCAAGTACCCATCCTCCCAGTACAGCTCCAGCGTCTCCTCGTACGACAGCAACGAGATCGTCTCGTCGACAACGCCGACGAGCTTCAGTGGCGGATCATCGCCCAGTACCTACTTCGACTACACGACCAGGCCGGTCAGCTCGCCTCAACCTCAACCTCCGAGCAGAACAACTCCGGCTTTTACCACGCCCACTCAGAGTTACGTAAACGCCAGGGATGGACTGGCTAACCTTCTGAGGCGGGAGGGTCTCTTCGCCATGGCCAAGTACCTCAGGCAGTCTGGACTGGATAATGTGCTTAATGAGACCGGTAAAAGTTGTTTTTCTTGGTTTTGTTTACGCGGGGATTTTGTAACGATTTTTGTTTTCGTTCGGTGATTAAATGGATATAGAGCGGTGTTTTTCGAATTCTGGAGTATGTTTATTTTGCACGAGTGCATAGCTCCCGCGCGATTACACTGGGTTCGCACTGTACTATTGTATAAACGGCAGGTATTTTAATGGCGTAGTTAAGACACTCGAACGTTCTGGAGGAATCCAATGCATGCTATTGTCTAAACACCGCTAAATAAGTTACCTAAGAAACGAACTACATTACTTTCCTGCAACAACACGGAAATCACCCAGTTTCATTCCAAAAACCGATTCACCAATCAAAGATTAGCCATGTCACTTTCCAACCACCACAATCGAATAATGAATAACAAACGCCCAATCGGTCACCCAATTACGAATCAGTCAACCGGCTAATTGAATAACAGATCGCGCCGACCAACAAGTTTCCATCTCCTATCCTATCCACTCACAGTTCGCTCGAAAATTTCAATAGCCCGCGCTCGTGACACATCCATATCCTCCAGCGCAAAAATCCGCAATCTCCTTTCCTGCACCCGCGTGCATATATAATTAATCGATACCCCGCGCGCTTGCCTCCATCCACACACCGACACAGCGCTCCAACTCTCTCACAGCGCGCCATATAAAAGAGGGGAACGTGCATCGGCGATTATCAGATTGCGAGCTCTCTCGCGGCTTCCGCAGCTGAATTCCCTTCTCGGCGCGTTCTCACGCGGGCGCGAGCCAGCCTCAGCTGAGATAGAAAGGTGGGGGAGGTGCCTAGGCGCGCGCCGTTTCGTCAGGCCTTTTAATGCCGCGCTGTGCGTTACCAAACGGCCGATTCGCAATCTAATTACCTATCCGTTAATTATCACCGCTCTCCGCGCGTTGTTCGTTACTCTGCGTGCGTATCCGCGCGTGTGTGTGTATACAGCTTTTTCATTGTTCGCCGCTTAGAGGTGAATTAAGGGGTGCTGTCGCCTATTCTTGATGTATATACTTTCCCGCGCGCGCCGCGCGCGAGAAGCTTTCGCAAGTGCCGCGAGCTGTGTACAGTGGGAGAGAAGCGATATTTCCTCCTTTATGCGCCTATAACTTATATGACCCGGCTATGGGTGCGAGCGCGCCGATCGGATGTTTTATGGGGATAGATATAGAATCGATGCGAAAAAACGAGTTATTTCTAGAGGCGAGCTTCGGCGGATCCGTTTTGAGATCGTTACTCGGCCGTTTCGCAATTCATTAGGCCGATTTTTACCGATGACGTTTACGGGCGAGAGAAACTGCTGGGTCTTATTGCTTTTTTAGCGGCGCGGAACAATACCGCTGGCTATCTATAGGTTCGCGTGAAAAATGCTTTTCTATTATTATTGTGAGATCACGCGCATGCTATTTGAATAAGCAGCTGTATACGTAGATTTGTAATTTTGGTATAATTTCTTTATTGTCGGGAAATTTTACTGTATACCAGTTCACAGAATAAACACGCGGATGAATAATTTCCATCAGCGTCGGCGGCAATAGGCCATAATCCACGGGAAAATTGGAACGATTATCGCATTGTTGGGTACGTAAAGAGCGCCGAGAGCCATTAGTTTTTCATCGCGCTTAATTACGTCCGCTCTCATAGGCGCGATTTCTCGTTAGTCACTAAATGATAATGCGTCCACTCATTGTTACATTCACCATCCGCACACTCTCCAACTCCCCTCATATATAATGTATTGTCCGACACAACAAACGATTACTCAAAGGGAAGCAAATACCATTTACGCAATCGCCCATATAGGAAACTACAACTGATAATTGCTAAACACGCACATACCCGATATAATTGCACTACACGCGTAACTAACCGGTGTAAAAACCGTGTGATTCCAGGCCCTTACACGATATTCGTACCCACCGACAAAGCTTTCCGCACCCTTCTGGTTCAGCTAGGCGGACCCGAGAAGGCCGAGCAGAAATTCCGTGATAATCCACGGCTCTTGAGCGGGGTAAGTGACTTGCACTTGAGAAAATTTGTTCTTTTTTGGGTCGAGGGTTTTTTAAGGGGATGTGGAGCTTGACGAGGGTTTCTGGTGAATGTTAAAGCTGCTGCTGCACCACGTCGTCCCGGGAGCTTTCAGGATCGAAAGCTTGCAGGACGAGATGACGGGAGTCAGCCTCGCGGGTACCCAGCTGCGCGTGAATGTTTACTCGATGCACGATCACGAGTGGAATGACATTAAGGTGAGTTTTATGGATGTTATGTAATTTTGATCGTAAATGTTTAATGTAATGTAGGCATGGAATAATGGACTGTGATTGCTTTGATTTGTTCTTTAATTTAAATTGTGAATTTTAAAACTCTTATTCTGTAGATTATAAACGTTAGAAATCTCATAACGATATCATTGCATAATATTCCGAACAATAAACAGACTCTCAAGAACATCACTTTTTAAAAGATTGTAGGAAGCGTTCGAATATAATCGCAGAAAATAAAAATCCTCCAACTTAACTACCCATTTTACGGCCTTGCACCAACGTGCTAATGCTAGAAAAGTTACAAGCGCCAAGCCAATTAGCGCACTCGTCATACCCGCTAAGCATTCCTTTCCACTTCAACCGTCCCCACGAACTAAAAATCTTCAAAATTTTTTTCCAAAAAGGTGACGACGATCAACGGTGCCAGGGTAGCTCCCAACAAGCGAGACGTCGAAATACCCCAAGGACTAGCCCACGCGATCGACCGAGTCATGTTCCCCCTGCCAGTAGGTGACTTGGTCCAGACGCTCCAAGCTGACCGCGAGCGTCGGTTCTCCAACTTCCTCAAGCTGCTCCACGCGGCTGGACTCGAGGAGATGCTCTCAGGTGAGTCTATACTCGTTTTCCTTTCTCGCCGATCGATGAGAATTAAGTTTTACAGCCGGCGAGTTTATAGCCGGCGTTTTGCCGTTTCGAAAAGTAGTCGGTTGCGTTCCGTGACATAATAATGAAATTATTAGCGTTATTATGGCAAGAATTGAGAGATTTTTCAGTTATCAATTAAGAGGACTGCGCCATTCCGCTCTGTTTGCAAAATAAGCCGAGAGGCGGAAAAAAAGGCGGTGCGCGCGGCCAAAGTAATAGTTCAATTACGCCGGATAACAACTGGCATTCTCTTAATTCGAGGTTTCTATAGGCCTAAGTAGCGCCTATTGCAACGCCGGAGGGGGCCCCGCGGATGATTTTCTGGCTTGCTCAATTCGCGGAGTAGCTTCGCTTAAGCCGCCGCAGCTCGCCGCTCAATTTTGTCATTCCGAACGATTTTATCAAAATGCGCCCTTAAGACAATAGCGGTTATGTAGAGCTGCGGCTTTGAGATAGCCCCGAGTGCTGATTTAGGCTGTATGAGGTGGATAGTGAAAGTAGAACAAACGAATTATTCGAGTGGTTGACGGAATTTTTGTCGTTTTTTTCGCGCTTGTCATTTGGCGGCGCCTGGTTTCCGGGATTTTTGCGTATTACGTGATTTTTACGCGGCTTTCCCACAACTGTGTGTATTCAGAGTTTTCGCGAGTGTCGTGCTGTGGTATTAAAAAAAAACTGGTTTTCGAAATTGCGGGTGCTAGGTTGTATAGGAAATTTCGGTGCGCGAGGTGGTTACTGAACAATTTTATAATGAGCTGAAATTGAAAAACTGTCAGCACGGTTCCGTAAGCTACTGGTAACGATTATACTACTTAATGTTATTTTGATCATTTTATAAATACTACATTTTTTATCATTTCGACAAATGTGATTGCATTACTCGGATTAGAAAAAAGTCAGTGTGATGAAAAATCCTTCTGGATCGTTATTTTCTGTAATAACTTTTTTCGCGACATTCTCCGCAGTAATTTATCATAGATCTGACGTTCTCTATACCCCCATAAATTTTCTACGTAATAGACCAGCAGGTGCTAGGCCTTTATTATCACACAATCACCGCGCGTTAGGGGACTACTAGTATTGAGCGACCTTATAGAAAATCTTACATGTACACCTTCTGTTTACAAACTTTCAGAAATAACCATCTAAGGTATAATTTCCGTTGCGAGACTAAACAATTAATTATCGCTTATAAAAATTCAATAGCGAAAAAAGAAGAAATATCAAGTACATCAGAAACTTTCCCACATAAACAAAACCACCAAAAACATAAATACCGCACATATCAGCCCCCTTTCATCTTTCAAACCAACCACTCAACTAATACCACCCAAATTCCCCCACAGGCACGAAAACCTTCACGGTCTTCGCCCCGACGGACGCAGCCTTCGTCGAGGCGGCGACGAAAAACGGCGGCACGCCGATCTGGCAGGAATCCGACGGCCCAGAAGCAGCCAAGGAGATAGTACTGAGGCACGTGATTCCCACAACGCTGTACACGGCCGGCATGAGGTACTACCACCAGAAGGAGACGCTGAGGCACCAGGTGCCCATCCAAATACAGAAGACCGGCGGTGAGTTATTCCCCGCGCTATCCGGCTCTTTTCTCTTATACGGATTATTAAAGCCCGAGACAATCCGCGCCTATAACGCGCTAACGGGAACAATGAGATTCTTCCTGCCAGCTGAATTACGAGCCGAGGCTGTATAATGCTGGGAACTCCGGGGGACTTTTCATTTCTGCGCCTTTTTAGTAAAAGCCACTTTCCTAAGGCTCTGCACACGCGGAGCATCCCGTAATCGACGGATAATTTCGTAAAAACCGATCGGTAAAAAAAGCGCAGCGTGTCGGGTTAGATCCCCAGCGACCGGCGCGTCTTACGTCAGCCCAGCCGTCCAGCATTGACACTGCCAGCTCGCTTCCCATGGATTTTCAATAATCTAACCGCGCTCGCGGCCACGAGAGAAACAATCGCGCCAATAAACCGCTTATTTCCCGTCTCCCATTTACATAGCGATCGGCTCGAACGTCCGTCAAGCTGCCCGATCTATCGATCTCCCGAGAAAAACCTTTTCCCTCCCAGCCCCCGCATAGTCTTTATTTTCACGCCGAACGCTTCGCGCAACGCACGCAGATACACAGCGATCCGGGGGCGGGAAAAATAGGTCGGTGAATGTCGAGCGGAAAGCCGAGCGGCCGCTCGTCGGTCACTTATATTTATTAGCTCTCTTAAGGGGGGGTCCAGTTGCGCAAATGCCCCCGCGCACATCGTGAATTTTTCGCGAGCGCGCGCGAGAAAGTGATCCTCGCAGTGGTTCTTTCGAAATGCGCTGATGCTATAGCATCCTCTCGAGGTCGTTTGAGAGTGTGTGGGTATGTGCGCATGGTTATGGCTTTAAGGGGCACTTGCGCGCTCGGGAGTTGGGTTTTTTTTTTGGCGGAGACTGATGATTTGGGAGGTGGCTAATGTGGACGCGTGGCTAGGAGAGGTTTGAGGTTTGTTGGGGGGGTATTAAGGGGGGATTGGATAACGAGCTTGTTGAGGAGATGCGCTGGGTTTTGGTGTGGGTACTAATGGGCTTTTAATTTATCGTTATAGTTTTTTTTTAAGGAAGTTTGTTTTTTTTGTTGTGGATGGTTGGGGGTTTCGTAAGTGAGTCGAGGTGGTGTGGAAATGATTAATTTCCGTAGGGATCGTTACTCTTTTTTTTACCGAAATTGGAGTGTGTGGATATAAGGATTATTAAAGTTATTATATTTTGATAACGCGTCGTAAAAATTTGAGCGTTACTTTAAATTCTTACAATCTTTTAAGCAACAGTGTAACTTCTTACAAAGTGTAACAACTTTATAATGAGTCTACATTATAAATTATACTTTACGAAAATAACTACAGTAATAACATGGACTAATGCTCGCATTAGAAATTTATATTATTTTTTTAATAATAACAATTATAATATTACTTCAAATAAAACATACACCGAGTGACGCAACCTAATGAATAATTTAAGCATAACAAAGCAAGATACATTAGCGGCGCAAAACTAGTTTCCGTAAAATACTGCATTTTAAATTATTAAAACTTACGCAGGCTCCCCCCAAAAGTACTTCAGCTCTGGCTGCCGGCGCATTGTTTGAATAATCGCGCGTACAATTTTGAGAATTTGCAGAAACGTTTTCGCGCCAAAAAAAATGAGCTCATTAGGCTCTCGCGTAATTGCCTCTAAAATATGAACTGTGCAGCAAATGGGACGAGAATATATTTATATTGTTGCGCAAGAATTTTTTTTCCTGTTATATATACGCGTAAAACTAGATTAAACGCCCGGCACTAAAAGTTGATCTTAAATGCTTATTACATCATTAAGTCAAAATTGGTGTTTAAATTATAAATCAAAACAAAGAAACTCGCGGTATGCGAGTTATGTAAATAGAAGAAAAACTGTATTATATGTTAGGTTTCCATCTGCATTTATGATTTCCCGCATTTATCCGGGCCGGTTTTTTACTTTTGGAAAACGTTAGTTTTATGATTTTACAAAATACACTGTATAAAGTACGCAAGTACTATTTTGTCAATATAATTTTTAGCAGTTTAAGAATGTAAACTTTAATTTTTTTATAGCTGTTATTAAGACTGGAAAAAACTAAGAATATAATGTAATGTAATAAAATTTTAAGATCTATGAAATGAATATCGATTAGAGGCGGAATACTTTTATTCCTGATTTTTATTAAGCGGTCATAAAACATTCATTTTATAATACAGCTGAGAGCTTTTTCTTGCATGCTCTAGCAAAAGTATCTCGTAAAAAAGCAAGCTTTTAATCCAGGCTAAGGTGTAGCTACGTAAAATTGCTCGAACAAATTTTAAATAAATCCTGCGTTTCAAAACATAATCATTAAACTTCGATCGTTCGAGAAAAAACTGTACTAATAAGAATTAATTAAGACCGCGCTTTCGTTTAAATTTATGCATCTCAATAGCGAGCGAACGTTCCTGCATCCTCACAATGCGCAAAATAATGCATAAAATTTAGAAAACTACATTTTTTAGATATTATACAGACGAAAAAAAAAATTAATCGAAAGTAAAACAAAAAACGCATAAACCACATTACGACCAAATTTCTCCGCGTACACAATTAGGCGGATCGAAGCGCGAGCTGCACCTTAAAAGAAGAGCTCAGTCATTCCTCATCCTAAAGTCACTCTCCCTAATTTAGCCCGCTATTATATCAAATGATTCAATCACGCATTTCCCTACACTACTCCCAAACCCACAGCCACAAATTCCACATCACGAAGACTAATACCCAACCAAACCCATTGTGCAGTCAACCCAATGACAATCAAAATTCCAGCAAGCCGCTCGCCTCCGCGACACTCTCCTATACCCACTTTCACACCTTTTTCCTTAACCCGAAAATCCCCCAGCACGCGAGCCAAACTCACCTCGATAAAAAAAAAGTATAAAGAAACAAAACTATAGCAGAGGGGATAGCCAGGCAGAATCCCGCCCGCAGAGTGGTACTAACAATCAACCTACTTGCTCGTGCAGGCGGCTCGCTTAACGCGCGCGCGCGCGCGGCTCCAGTTCATGAATATGTAGCCTCTGGCCGGCGATAATATCGCCAAAAGGATATACAAGCCGCTTTTCTTCCAGCTCGGATTCGCGCGCGGAAAAAGTTCGCGCCGATCGCGAAAAGCCGAGCGAAGACGCTGCGGGCGAAATCGTGCAATTGTACTTTTTCCCCTCTTTCCCAATGCGCGCGCGGGCCTCATTTTACCGTCTTTTTATGCTCCGTAAAACATTTCTCGCGGAGTTTTTGCTTTAACGCTCGAGAGCGGAGGCTATTGGACTGGCGGAAATATTTTAGGCGACGCTTGAATATTGTGTTTTTAGCGATTCGACGGGAGGTTGTTTTCTTGCCGGGGGATTATGGGTTTGGGTGAGCGGCTGGCGGGTTTTGGAGAGTGAGAGATGGAACAATGGCTGGGGGATTGGAGAAGAAGACATTTTCGATGGAGATAAAAGAAGCGCGGTTTGACTTTGAAAAGCCGATGAATATGCGATCGGTATGCATCGCAGAATGTAGAGCGCGTCGATTGTGTTTTGTAGATTAGCTTTTACTTTTATCTCGGTTCTGTTTGGAAATTAGCTATTGTGTCTAAACTCGAGCGTGCCGATATTTGTCTTGGAAAAATACAGTGCTTATGATGAAGCATAATTTAAATAATCTATTTAGCTAGTATTAAACGCCTTTTGTTTTACAGGTCGCATTCGAGTAAATGAGGGACACATCATCACCTACAACGTGCCAGCGACAAACGGAGTTCTGCACGCTATCGACACTGTAATGTGAAAGGCGAGCCGGCCTGCGTTTCTCCTAAGAAAGCTTTATACAGAGAAATTATTTTTTGTAAAAAAATAATTGTAAAAAAGCGCAATGAAAACCTCCTGAGATTCGTGGAGGTTTTTCTTGGCTGTACCTGAACGAAAAAAACGAGGGCGGAAAGGATTACGAGATGGCGGTAATGAAATCGTACCTACACTACATTGGTCATGAAAACGAGGAAAAACAAATCAATGGAAATCGAAATTGGAAAAGTGAATTGCCATAAAAGTTGCGACGGATAGGACGAGAATATCGATTGCTACATTTCTCGGATTTAACTTAGGATTAATTTTCGTTTCCTTTACTAATTTATATTATACACTATGATCATACACATGAGGCATACACATGCACGCACTCTTCACACACGAACACTATTTAGTTTTACGAAAGAATATGTATTATTTTATAAATAAATGTACAGAATTTTTTATGAAGCTTCTTTCTTTTACCATCATTTCATTTACAAGTTTTTTTTATTCTCACATAACAGTAAATAAGTGATATTTTTCACTAAATATAAACAACCAGGTAATACATTTATTATGTTTAGGTAACATTAAAATCTCATCAATTCTGTAAAGAAAACACGATTTGTAAAACATGCTCTTCGAAAATACTTATACAAAAATTTATTTAAAGTTAAATTTTTATATCTATTATTGGAATGGAGTTTCTTTTATGTACAAATAATGATAAATATGTTTTTTAAAAATTTTTAGTGATAAAATAAAAGAAAAAATCTGAAAAATATATTTAGTAAATATATCAATAGAAAACAAATCTTTCTATTAAATTTCACAAGTCTGTAAATAACTGATGCATCTTAATGAATAAATTAAAATAATGTATAAATCTTACTGTAAACATGATGTCCATAAATCACTTAAAATAGACACTTCATGTATGAAGGCGGCGTATGTACACATTGCATTTGGAAGAGCGATAATGTCTTTAAGTTCAGTAATTCGTTTTGTATTTTTTTATCTCAACCATAATATGATGAATGTTTGTCAATTGTGGTCGAGCATTGGCAGGCAGGATTTTATGAAATCTATGATAATACTGAACGAGCTGAGTCATAGCTCGCTGAACTAATGAAGTACCGAGAAGAAGACTTGGAAATGATTTCACGACTTCTCGATTAATTTCTTCTAATGCTCTTTTCCAATTGTTTGTAAATGATTGCACTAAAACTAAAGCTTTTCCTTCTTGCCTCTTCAAATCTTCAACTTGTCCTTTTTCTATCAATACTTCTGACTCTTTCACTAACTGAATGATACCACCAAAATGTGGGCTCAAAATTTCTTCAACGTATTCGGCAGATCTTGCATTTAACTGTTCTCGAAAACTTTCTGCTTCTTTTGAATTATCTCTTGTTCTCTCCTAAGAACAACATAAAAGATTTAATGTTTCTGCTATTTTGAACATTTAGTATTAAATTAGAATTATACACTACCATAAGAACGCCGAGAACAAGATCATAATTATTTATAAGAAAAACAAGTTGTTGGGTTCTTTGAGGAAACACAGCAGCCATTCTTAGTAAAAAGCATTGAACTGCTTCTCTTAATTCTGCTAAAAGTTGAGTAGCACCTTCACAAGGAAAACCTTCTCCAACGCCAATCATAGCAGCACTGAATTCGGCATATCTTCTAGTTATCTGCATTTATAATAAGATATATACAATACCATAAATATTAAAAAATTTTAAATCTAACTTATTACATACATAATGAGGACCAGTTTCTCTAGTAAATTTCATTGGATCACAGTCTTTAATACTTTGAATATTTAATCGAAAGACGTATTCAAATCTATACAACAAAATCAATCAAAAGTATATTTTAAATAATAAAATTATTTATTGAAAAAATATCGTCTTAAAATAATATTATACTCTACCTTGGCCATATTATTGCTGTCATATTATCCCAAAACTTATCGAGTGCTGGAACAGCTCTTTTATGACACATGAGTTGATATCTCATGACAAGATGTAAACATAAAAATAACGCTATAGCATCATAAGAATCATCGACAAATGATTGTAAATTTTTAATAAGAAGATTCAACGTTTTTCCCATGACCTAAACAATATATAAAAAATTCATAAATATTAATTTTTAATAAAAAAAGTTATATGAACTTACTTGATTAAAAATATCTAAAGCTTGGGCCCCTCTAACTTTAAAAAATTCAACTAGGAACAAATACTCTCGACATCCGTTATCAACTAAAGCATACATTTCACTTCTAAAAAGAGCTTCAAAGTGATACTACGGAAAAAAATTTTTGTATGAAAAAAATTAATTTTTAAACCAAATTTTCTTTTATTTTAAAATTTAATAAATTACTTTGGTTTTTGAAGCTGTGTGAGGAACTATGATAGGCCCTTCTAATTGTGAAGATAAGACTTCACCTCTAGCACCAATTGAAAACACAGTTCCTCGATGTTTTAGATGAGATTTGTGAAAAAGCCCTCTACTAGCAGTATCTTCTACTCCCATTAGATCATCTTTTGAAGGATTTTCATCGAACTAAAAGAAAGTATTACAAAATAATTAAAAATTCTAAAGTAAAATTACTAGATTCATTGTAAATTACCTGTAGTTTCTTTAATCTAGAACAGTAAGATTTAAAGTAAGAGTAATAAATTTTACTCATAGTATCAATATATTCTCCACAAATCTCTTCAGCTATATTTCTTTCATTAGCAAGAATAAACTCAAAAAATAATTTATATTTTAACATATTATTTTGAGGCACTTGAAAATTGGTCATAGGCTTTCTGAACTTATATATCTGTTCCAAAAGATAAGTTCTAATTTTTGCCATTGCTTTCATTTTTAATTTTTCCAAAATATCTTTTACATCATTACATGATTTGGCTTCTTTGAAGCTCTGTTCCTTAACAAAATTAATTTTATGATTCAATGTTTCTAGATTTGACACAAATTCCTGATCGGTTACTGGACTATCCATGATTCCACTGCAATCAAATCAATATTTTTTATTTCTATTATCACAGATATCTTTATTATAATTGTAGCAAACACTGTAAATGCCTTACGCAATCAGAGATTCAGAAACTGTCATATCTTCAATGAATTGACTAAGAGGTCCTCGAATGGCTTGTCGATTAGTCAACTGTTGGCTCATAGTAATTGACTTTCGTTGCAGGTGCAGAATTTCTTCACTTATGCTGCCTAAATCCGATTGGAAACCCAAAAGCATCGATTCCATTTGCTAAAAAAATGAAATAGATAAAGCTCCGCAGTCATGAAGCAAACGATCAATATTTATCAATATGGATTAAGTGGAGCAAGCTAACCTTCAAAATATCGTCGCATGCTGTTATTTGATTATGCAATTTGGCAATGTTTTCGCTCTCCTTTATATAATCTTGAATAGACTTGTTCTCAACTTCTTGAAGTTCCTTTTCAATCTGGGTGGAATATTGACGAAGATCAGTCCCAGTTTTCAGAACTTCTTGAACCAGATCGTCCTCGAGATCTTGAGGCAGCTGAGCCTCGTCGTCGAGGACGTCAATTTCCGTCGACATTTTTTTAAAATTATTAAATCCCGATAAACTTCGACTATTTTTTAATCACTACTTTGACGGACAAGTAGTTGAAACACATTTTTGCTGTGAGATATGTATACGAGCTACGTGTGCGTACTTGGGCTTCTCGCGTTTTGACGTAAGTTCAGCTGTCCGGTGGCTATTGTTTTTTATCAAGGTTAGGTTAGGACTGATTGTTGGCGCTCCGGCGGTAAGTACGGAAACTAGATTTCAAATGAGATGTTCTATATTGCCGCCGAATGACTCATAAGCGATAACATAAAGTATGTAAGTAATTATGCTTGAAATTATCTTTCGGAAACTTCATCAAAATAAGAAAATAAGATTTAATGCCTTATTATAGTTTATGCCTTATATATTTAAATATCAAAAATGTTTTGAAATGAATGACTTTCTAAGATGTTTATTGTATAGTAAATGAAAGCCAACACGTTCTTTTTAAAAAAATTACTAAAATTTTATACAGAATATTAAAAAAATTATTAAAATTTTATCCAAAAGAAATATTTTAGAAAGAATATCAATCTTTTTGTATACTGTGTAAAAATAAATATCTTATTTTATCAAGCAACACAAAAAAACTTTAAGAAATACGCAATACTATATAAGAAACGTAAGTAAGTACATTGCAAATTAGATTAAACATTGTCTCATTACATAACTTAAAATGCCACCAATATCATCCCCACCCAATCATTCCTATCATAATCACAAACTACAAAAAAAATAAATTTATCAACGACGCCTGATAAGCTCACCAGCCTCTTTTTTTCCCGATAAGCCGTGCGATTCCGGACAAATAATCGCTAGACAAAAAGCTTCAAACTTCAGATCCAAAAATCAAACCCATCTACACCCCACCTAATCCCCCACAACTCATCAAGCTCTACTACACTCTGACAACACCACGACGCCAATTCATAGAATTCCATCAACGGCCCCGCGTTCAAAAACCATTCGCGTGCGCATCGGCACAATAGTCACCCGCGATATACACAGCTCCATAGACATGCGTGCAGCGCCTGCGCTCGCCACTCAATCAATATAAACGCACCGGAGAAACGGAGCCGGATAGCAGCGAGCTTCGCCTTCGCGGAAGAAAGACAGACGTATACGTATACACAGCCGAGTATAGCAGCGGGCCAACGTCGCGCGCGCGGCTACATCAGTCGCTGCTCGGCCTGCAACTCGTGCGGCACTGCCTGCTGCTAGCCGCGGCTTCTTCTTTCTTTTACTTATCCGTATTATATACTTACTTACACTCGGGAGAGCTGGTCTGGCTTTTGTGTGTCTTGGTGTACCGCGAGTGGTTTTTTGTTTTTTGAAGACGCAGCGGGAGCTGGAAGGGTAGCTGATTGGAGGTTTATAGGTTGGATTTTTGGTCGCAGCTACAGGAGAGAGGGTGAAGATGATGGAGAGCGCCGGGGGAGAGGCTAAGAAGACGATGAACGAGAAGAGCTACATACTCGACTCGAGGAAGCCCTTCGAGGACGTGAGTTTTTTGCTCCCGCGAGCTTAATTCCAGGGTTTATCTAGTCTGTCTTTTTTTCTTCCGGTTGGAGTCTCTGTTGGGTTTTGCTTATGTTTTTTTACTTTTGTGTTTTCGGGGGGTTTGTTTTGTGCGACGTTGCGTAAGGGGGTGATTAATCGGCGCTGATGTGGATGCGCTGATTTCATCCCCGCTGTCATTGATCTCTCTCGTATGATTTTTCTTTTTTGGACTGAACAGAGAAATTGAATTATATAGATGGGGATGGGTGGTGTGATATTAATTTTTTTTTATTTCTTTTGTCAGAAAGAGCGAGAAATTTTTTTTTCTTTTTAGAGACTTTAATTCGAATTTATAGTTCAGTCGCTGTACTTTGACGGTTATTACGTCCTTTTATGGAAATTTTTACTGTAGGCTGTTAATTCTTTACAAGATAAGTTGATTTTCACACGTACTTTTTTTTTTATAAAACTGGTGAATGAAAAGTATTAAAATTAAAATTTAAAATATGTTTCAAGTGAATTATTTTACTTTATATGTAACATATCTTATAAATCGAGGAATATATATTTTATCTAAATCCAAATGGAAATGATTATTCAAAAACCGAGCGATGTAAATCAAATTTTCGCTTCTCTAAAACCCAAACTCGATTAAAACAGTACTACAGTAATCTGCACTCGTAATTAGTACGCCTCCGCATCCGATAATAATAATCCCCAAAAAACTCTCTTAAAAATTACTCAACTTCTAATCACCCGCACCGTACTATCTCAAACGCCTTATCAAAAACATTATCAGCCTAATCCCAATACACATAAAATAAATCGCTCGCGGCCCTAAAGAAAGCTCGACTTTTCCCAAAAAGCTCCCTATACACCCCCACCCCGCAATCTATCACGATCGAAACTACAAGAAAAAAGGGCGACAGCAAATTCTCCCGCTAAACACCCTCGAGAGTAAAACTCGCCTTATTTATCCCTCGGCTTTAACGCGCATAACGTACGAGTAAGTATCCTGACGTTAGTCGCCCGGGCGTCTGTGTCGGCATATATACAGGCCAGTTCGCCTTGTGCCCTTCTATCCGACAGCGCCTGAGGATTAAATTGCCAAGCTGAGTAATTTGATCTCGCCGTGGAGAATGTAGCTCTGACTTTCTGCAAAATGCGAGCGCGAACCGGCGAGGACTGACCCGCAGAGAGCGACACAGTTCATAGACCCTCGTGACGTAGCGGGTGTGTTCCTATATACGCGCGAAGTTGGAATTATTAGCGATCGCAGTCGATTCAAATTGTCCACTATTATGGCCTCTGTGCGCGGGAGCAGCGATAATTGAATTATACGCGCGGTGGTATGTTGGCAATTAAAATGGTACGAGAGTATAGACGAACGGACCTGCGCCTTTCTGCGAATATTAATCATTTGCCAGCCGGCCTGGATAAATCAATTTCACTGATTGCGAGGAGGTTGCTGATTAATTGCTGTTAGGAAATTGTCGCCGGCGGGCTTAGGATTTTATGGATTACGGTGTATATAGAGGGAGGAGTTATGTGCTTTTATTATATACGGGATTTTTCCGGAAACGGGATAATCCGGCAGATGGAATATTACCTTCGGGGAGGATCGAAAATGACGTGATTGCGTGCCAAAGTGACGCGAGCCTGTATATATACATGGAAATTGGGAATTTACTCGTTGCCCCGGGTTAGCTCGTAAAACGCTCTTTAACTTAGAATCTATTCGTCGGACTGTATCAAATCATAAAGATATAGATCAAAAGCCCTACGACTATGCAATACCAACTACCATTCTCGTAACCTATCCAAACTTTCAGATTAGCACAATCAAGCCTGTTATCACGTAGCGTTGCGCAAAAGTTTTAATTATAGACAGCCCGAAAATGGAGGCTATAAAAATAAATGCGAATTCCCTCGTGGGAGCTCGGAGCTATACAGCGTTAATATCGAGAGCCGCAGGAGTGGCTCGGACTTTTGCCGCAGAGCTTATACATATATAAAAAAGGCGGCGCGGGCCTGGAGGAGCAGAGCGCGTTGGCTTTATTAAATTCCATCATCGCAAATTCATTCTGATTTACTTTTCAGCGAGAGCCAAACAATTCCGAGTTTATAGGGAGAAAGGGGGAGGGAAAAAAATATTCACGGCTTTTATGTCGTTTCGCGGCTTTTTACGCCCGCGCTCGAGAGCCCTGCCTTTCATTTATTCAGTTTTATTGTTTCGCACTTTGGCATTCAGAAAGTTGGTCGATGCTTTTTCGATTTATGGTGATAGGCGCTGCTGGGTGTCTTTTGTGATGGTATGGGGCGAAGGTGGATTATGAAAAAATAGGCTATTGTTGAAATTTGAGATGTTTTGTTTTGAATAAGAATAATGGATAATCTTAGCTTCATACAAAATATGATTAGTATTGTTTGACTTGTTCGAATGTTTTGACACTTTGATTTTGAACGCATTATAACGATGGAATTGTTCATACCTAAGTAGAAGGATAAGGCGAATAATACATATAAATTAAATGGGTGAAAGTTTACGCTGTATTTATGCCCTGGTAAAAACAGTAATTTTAAATCTGAGAGATACGTTTGCTTCCTTTCTAACTCTTTGTTAGAATGATCTAGTCTACTAGTGATTCGTCTCTTCTGATACTTATCGAAGTTTAAACTAACTTCTTGGAGGCAGTCACTACACGAATCATAGATTTATAAAAGAAATTGGACACTACAGGTCATAAACGAATGAATAATGCATAAAAAAAATGTTTAAAGTTTTCTACTCCGCATCTATAAATAAAAATCCTCCATAAATAAATACAAAATACCAGATTTAAAATTAAATATTTATATAAAAGTCCAGTTATTAAAATAAATATAACAACAATTATTATTATAGAAAGCTTTTTTTGACATCTGCTCCGAAAGTCTGAAGTTTTGCAAAGTTGCAACTAAAGAGCAAGTGCCCTAGAGATGTATAGGGACGCGCACGCTCCAACAATTTTACCTGTCAAAATTCACTTCCGAGTAATCAATTTTTCTTCCAACGAGTCTTAGAAACTTCGAATCACCAACAAACTAGATCATTCTATAATAGAAGAGATATTTTCGAAAGAGGAAGTACCATATGTATGTCATAGGACTTTAAATTTTGCAGAATAACGTGATTGAAATGAATGTAAGTAGATAATGTCCGAGATTGGCAAGACCGCCCAATTTAAATTCAAAATAAATTAAAAAAAATTAAATAAAATTTTATTTAAATTACCTGTTTAATAATTGTCGTGAAATCGTTTTTGATTAAATTTTATTCTCTTTTTGTTCTAAACGATCTCATTATACAGTGAATACTTTCAATTTTGCGACTGACACTAATTTGGAGTATTATTCATTTACAGACGACTGCACATAACAAGTTGCGTAACGATTATTATGATCATAATATTATATTACAAAGTTTAATTGTTTCAATTTTAACTTTAACTGTTTCCGAGCAATATATAAGAGCCTTTTTTCAATTAATACAACTTTTGTAATTTGGACTACAACTGCACTATTGTGGGTCATTTCTTTTTTTAGCTCTTTCTTTTTACACAGTCCGCAGCAGCCAATTTTAGAAAATGGCAGAAACTTTTTTATTGCTCCAAGTTTAGAAAGAATTTGCTGAAACAACAGAAAGATTAGCTGGCATATACCAGAACAGCCGTAAAATAATTAAATAAAAACCTATAATTTCAACTTTAACTCAAACAAAAAGCAAAAAACAGCACAAACCCAGTATCTAAAGATTCCTCAAAATTTACACAAAAGCAACCCGTTATTCGCCATTCCAGTACACCACCAACCGCTCCTATTACCCTCCCAAAGGCAATTTCTCTACTCCCCTTTCAAACAGAACAGAACAACAACACCCCTCCCCATACGAAACAAAAAGCCCAAGCCAAGAAAAACCCACTCGCTCTCTCAACTTCAAAAAAGTCTCGCTCGCGTCACGCTCGGAAGCATCCGAACCAACACCACCTCCACCCACGCATACACTCTGCTATACCGCTAGCTCGAGAAGGAAGGAAACAGCGCGAATAAGCGCCGGCCATATCCTCGGCGCAACGGTACTCTCGATCCTCCCACGCGCGCTCCGCCTTTCTAGGATGTGCCCCGTTCTCTAATACAGCTCGCGAGCGCAGTGAAGCGCCGGCTCTTGTATTGCTCGCACGCGCGAAACTCACTGTATTACGGACTCCGTACTTCTAGTCTATCTCACGGAAAACTCGATTTCGAGGATTTGACGCGCGTGTAGAAAATAGCTGTCGCGCGGTGCGCTGGGTTTTGACGTTTAGCTTAAGGCCGGAGGCGAGGCTTTTCATTAAACTTTCGCTAACTGTTTATATGCGGGTTGGCTTAGCCCGTGGGTACAGCCGCGAGTGAGTTTGTTACGACTTTGGCGTGTACATGTGATCCGGATCGTGATTCGTTACTCGGCGAAGTTTAGGACCGCCGCTGAGATAAACGAAAAATTAGGATGCACGCGCACGCTCCTATAAATTAATACTATATTAACGACAAAAGCGCAACGCAACAACAACGTAAAGCCCGATTTCAACAAACTCTCGAGCTCTCACAACAAAAGCAAACTCGCTGCTGACTTTCGCTTTGATCGGGCCGATATACACTCGCGGATCAGCTGCTTGTAAGTCGGGCATCGCGGCGGGTATATATAATAGCGGGCGAGTGCGCCTGGTGCAACAGGTGGACGCGGCTGAACCGAGCGCGGCTTTCAGGCTCTCTTTGTGAGAGTGCCCTCTTCGATCGTTAGTTCTTTGGTGGAACCTCGAGTGAGGCCTATATGATTGTTAAGTGGGGCTGGAAGTGTTTTAATCGTCAGCTGTTGACTGTGTTTTGGGTCTCTTTGAGTGCGTTACTTTAAGCTTGAAATTATCGTGTGATTTTACGGCTGCTTTGATTGAATTTGTAAAAACGTGCTGCGGCTAGAGAAACCTATAATTATTCCCGAAAAGTTCGCACTATCTCGAGCAGGTATCGCTAGAAACTTCAGTAGTTAGCGAGTGAAAACAGAATTCGGTTATCTGCGCGAGGACTACCCTGTATTTTACCTTACTTTAGAAACTAATGATATACCATTTAAACACCAGAGCGTCGTGATTACATACCTAGAGACAAGCTCTTACGTAACAGCCCGCAGCCAGCAGATTCGGCGAGTGCAAGTTCGCGTGACTCCTGACAACTTTTCAGTTTCGTTTTAACATTAGTCAGCTAGCGTCGCCTATATATACACCTTTATTTAGTTAGTGCATCATCAGCGCTTATATATATACGTAAACGCGAAATTTTACAGCGCATATTGCGCTTGAAAAAAAAAGTGTGTTAAGGATATTTTTTTTTGGAATAAATCTCAAAGTTGTAAACTTTGACAGGGAGGCAGCCTCGGCTCCGAGGACTCATTCGACGACATGAGACGACTCGTTAGGGTAAGATTCTGATCACATCGACTTGTGCATCGCCGCATTTGATTATCGCATGGTTTATGATATTGGCTATATTAATAGGAATGTACACAAGGGAAATTAAAGTAGTTATTACTATGGATATTGTATACTAATATGATTTGACGTTTTCAATTATGGAGCGCGTCTGGATGACTGGGTGTTTGCATTAAAATTGTTCTACTTGGAGTAAACTGGTTTTCCAGTGTCAAGGACTGTGTGATGTCATATTGTAAAAAATACTCAGGCTGTTTCTTAATTTAATATATTTCTTTTTCGATTTATAAATTTGTAATTTTTCTTTACTGATTTTCAAATATTAATTATGGAAAAGAATAAAGTCCAAAATAATTTTAATGCAAATCGCTACTTGCTTGGACAAAGTTCCATACTTAAAGAAAAAAATGGTGTGCACAAAATTACAAATTATTAGAACCGTAGTAATCTCCGTGCTGTGTGGCTGATAAATCTGCATTGCAGTGCTTCTAGTACTAGACCAAGCCGAATAAATAATAAATCAGTTCCAGCAACCGAATCAAAAACAGCTGCTCACTGCATGAATCCATCTCTGTTTCATCGCTCATTAGCTAATCACATTCCCGGGCAATCGCAAAAACGCCGACATCATATCTCGCCGAGACCGATCGTAAATTCATCCCCCTACTTTCACGCAATCTTCAAAACTTTGTAATTCGCGCGTTAATAAAAGCCATTAAACGCGACGAGGAGCTCATTATCTCGCGAACGGCCGAGAAACAACAAACAATACGCCTCGGTAGATTCGAGATTCTCGGCTCTTAATTAATTATCTCTGCAGTCGGGGTTGCGATTAAAGATGAAGGAAAAAGTTTGTGATATTGTGAGGCGCGTCAGGCCGGAACCGTGCAGGGGAAATGAGAAATTGTGTGTTGTGCAACGATAAAAAGCGGCACGTGCGGATTTGAGATTTTTTCTGCCGGTTGCTGGCTTATCGGTCTGCGGTTTTTTTTTACGGGATTTCTCGTGTAATTTATTTTATTCGCGTTGGACTGGGGAAAAGTACTTATTGATATAATAATCTTTGAAAAATTATCGGTTTTTAGATATTACGAAACGTATCTGTATACTTTTAGATTGAGCTAATTTGAATGAATTGAGTTTCAAAGTCCAAAGGCTAGAAACTAATCAGAGCCAAGAAGGAAAAATATACTAAATTTCTAATTTTATTAACGAATCAGACTAACTTCACGCAACAAATAAAAGACATCATCAAAACTTCGAAACAATTAAACCGTGCCGTTATAAACAAACAAAATCCCATTTCTCTA
Organism: Eupelmus azureus; assembly: GCA_030522685.1. Lineage (NCBI taxonomy): Eukaryota > Metazoa > Arthropoda > Insecta > Hymenoptera > Eupelmidae > Eupelmus > Eupelmus azureus. Next base: position 4,860 of record JAPYZA010000605.1, on the reverse strand, counting down.
AAAAAACACTAAAAATATTATCCACCTCGTCAAACTTTCCAAACACCTCGCGCACACGTACCCTCGCTTACTCACAAAACTCTCCTCACCACTCTCCAAAACGTGCCTCTCCGAACTATATCCGCGTTATCACAGATGATTTCTAGCCCCTAGCTAGAGCACCATCCGACTTTTCCGTACGGCCAAAATAACGGCCGAGACGCGCGAAAGCGGAAAGATCAACAATGCGCTCGATTTGCTTTATCTGCAGTGCCGCTCGTGCGGGGGCGGTTTATAAAGTCGCGCTCCACGCGTTAAGCAAACCCGTAGCTGGAAAAATTTGGTATTCAACGCGCCTGCGATCGTCCGAGCAAACACACGCGCGCGCCGAAACTGTTCATTTCTCTCATCTTTATCATGTATCGTATAATTTTGGATCTGCATGATCGACGTTTTTATCATAGATTAGAGGAACGTTTTGAACTTATGGCTTTTAGTAGCTCATGAATTTTATCGTTTATTTATGGATTAGGAGCAGCGAGGCGAGCGATAAACTTTCCATAAGCAAAAAAAAAATTTTGTGCTCTGCATGGAAAACTAGAGGCTTGAGTATGGCAATCTACTTGAAATATGAATGAACTCGTGCGCGCAGCGGCCGCCTCGTGGTATTCCCATGCTGCTCTGCTGCTGCATCGCGTGCATGCGCTGATAAAGCGACGGCGGCGGCCGGCCCTGCTAAATCAATATTTATCATGTTAATTAGCGAAAAATCTCGAGTGCAGCTGTACGCTCTTGATTAAGCAAATCTCGCAACTTTCATTGTTTATTTTTTTCTCTATTTTTTTTTTCGTGAGTGATACTCGCTTTATCGTTTTAATTTTCACGTGCTGGCGGATGTACGGATTTGAGGCTTTGGTATTTAGAGCTCGATTGAATATTAATTTCAGCGCGGAATTTTAAACTACTCATTCGAATGAATAAGCAATTGTTAAATACTAATAAACAATTGTTTCCGCCTGTAAAAGCTGCAATTGTCGGTTTACACTTCGCAAACATAAATTTTCTCAAAAGAATCATATATCACGCGAAAAAAACACTAAAACTCATTATCAGTAGTTACGAAATACCATTCGTCCACAAAACTACAGTAAATTATCGCGCTAAACTCAACCAAAAAGCGAAGCTCGCAAAAGTTTCACTCGTTATCGCTATAAAGATCCGTCGCACGCGCGCGCAGGACATTCGTCGCGTGGCGCGCATAACATTTCCGCCTGTCATACATCCATATATATACGCATACACGTATAAAAGGCGAAACGCTTTGTGCTCAGAGCGGCGACGATCGATTGCGTCTGGCCTAGCGCTTACGTAGTTCTCTTGGAAAACAAGCTGCGATGCTCCTCACATATATAAACTCCCGCGCCTCTCCCATTTACGATTCCAGTTCCTGCCCTTATATACTTGCTGTGCCGAGACGCCCTTGTGTCTCGGAAGATGTTTCGGTTTTGGGGATTTGGAGAGATGTGACTGTTTTTGCCTTTTTTTAGGGGGAAGAGGAGGAGGACTCGGGGAAGTTTACTAGCCTGCCCCTGGCCAGCTTCAACTTTATCAATTCTATTATTGGCAGTGGCGTCATTGGTGAGCATATGTGTGTTTGTTAATTAGAGTGATTTTTTTTAATTGCACGATTGTTGGTGGAAAGCTAGAGCTTTTAGTTTGAGTAAGTTTATTGATTGGAAGTGTGGGAAAAATATTTTCAATTTTTCTCTCTTTTTTTAAAATGATAATTTAAATCAATGTTTTTTCTGATTAAAAAATACGTTCATGAATAAAAATTGAACCTAATAATTAATTTGATCAATTCACAATTCTTGCCAACATCGAAAATATTTAATATAACGTAAAAATATTGGTAGAAATTTAAAAGCTTCTTATCAACAAATATTCCCTAATCACCACTAAAAGCTAGAACAATAAAATTTCCACGATTCATCATCCCTTTCCAGGCATACCCTATGCACTTCATCAAGCTGGATTCGGCCTCGGACTGCTGCTCCTAATCATCGTCGCAGTGTTAACCGACTATTCACTAATATTAATGGTCAGAAGTGGACATCTCTGCGGCGAAATGAGCTACCAGGGCCTGATGCGTGCGAGTTTCGGCAGGCCCGGCTTCTACATCCTCACCGCGCTACAGTTCATCTATCCGTTCATCGGTGAGCTTTCACGAGCTTTATGAATTTGGTTAACCCCCGTCATTTCCAGGCTCAGCCTCGCCGGGAAATTAGTTGAAACGACGATAATCTATAGGGAATTATTGATTTTCGCCGAGTGAAGCGCGCATACGTCACTGCGGGTTATCATCCGCTGACGTAAAAATCAATAATTTCGTGCTGTTTGTTACAATACTGTAGCTTGACTTTTTGCATTTGTATTAATAATTAAAATTAAATTGTTATTAAGGATTAAATTTAAAATGTGTGAATAAATGTTTCAGCAATGGTGTCATACAACGTCGTCGTTGGCGACACTGTGACGAAGGTCCTTATCCGGGTCACGGGCCTGGACAAGGGAAATTTCTTTGTTAAAAGAGAATTCGTCATCTTCCTGGCGACTCTGTTCATCGTGATTCCGCTCTGCCTCTACAGAAACGTCGCTCGATTAGCGAAAATATCCTTTCTGTCCCTGGTCTGCGTGGGATTCATTCTTCTGGCCATCTTCATCAGAATGGGGTCTATGGCTTCGATTGTGTAAGTTTCTTATACATTAATCTAAACTTTTTTATGGATCCTGTAGGAAATATTTATTTTATCCATCAATCATTGATTATATCAATCTAAAAAATGCGCAATACTATAATCAACATAATACTAGTTATTACGCTCTAACTCTGACGTACAAAACCAACTGTCCATAAAGATTTCCTCAGCTCCGTACAAGCATATGAATACTTGATGAACACACGTTCCGTGACATGCCCACAGGCCAAGCCACGAGGACAGCTGGAGCTTCGGCCACTTTGCGGGCATCGTCCCGGCCGTCGGCATAATGGCCTTTGCGTTTATGTGCCATCACAACACGTTTCTAATTTACGGCTCGATCGAGAGAGCCACCCAGGAGAAGTGGGACGTCGTGACTCACTGGTCGCTCTTCACGTCCTTCCTGATCGCCGCGGCTTTTGGGATTGCCGGTTACGCCACCTTCACCGGTTATGTGCAGGGCGATCTGATGGAGAACTACTGCTGGACCGATGATCTTATGAATTTTTCTAGGGTTATGTTTAGCGGTACCATTTTGCTGACTTTTCCCATTGAGTGCTTCGTTACTCGTGAGGTATGGTTCTTTTTTTAAATAAGATAGGGGATAGATTTGGGTTTTATTTGATTTATGAGAAATTATTTAATTAGTTGGGTTTTATTTTGAGTTTTATTAGGTCCCAATGAATTACCTTATCTTTACTAGACCTTAAATAGAGCTTATTCAATTAAGAGACGTTTATTACAAGAATACATGCAAATAAGTTAATCATCAAAAAGGCAGTACTTGTAATAAATTTTTTGATATAAAATCTTAAACCTACATATTACATTCTCTTCGATACAAAATTTATTTAATTTTAATGAATCATCGTATGATTTAAGAAATTATAGACAGATTAGAGAGTTAAACTGTAAACTTGAGTACACTTTTTATTCGCCAATATTTAAATTGCGTATTATATGGAATCATTCTTGAATACATCTCTCCGAATTCGATTCAATTTGCTCGATTGAACATACTGTGAAACTACAAATTATTAAGTACGCGGAATAAACGGTTTACTAAAAATTACTACGTTCTCTATACTAACGGAGGAACAGAACCGAAAATAAATGATTACTGTGTTACATACACATCAAATATGAAACATAGTAATTATTCTTTTACATGTGACTCCAGCCATCCGTCCGTAGAGAACCTAGTAATTTTTAGTAAATTTCATTCTAGTTCTAATTTTACTATTAATAATGACTGTATCTAACATTGAGTTCACCAATTTTATTATTATTTGTAAAAGTATTTTTTATTTTTAAATTTTCACACTATAAAAAGTAAACTATAAAAATAAATTTAATTAACTTTTCCGTATTTTCACACTAAAACTTTCCTAACCTTCCCACATAAACAATCGACAACAACGACAATAAACCCATCTCAATCCTTCCGCAGGTAATAATGACAGCAATCCGCGGCACCGACGAGGTGGAGAACCACGACGCCTACATCGCCGGCTCGGACCGCAAGTACCTCTTCATCACAATGGGAATAATCTCGGTGGCCTACCTCATCTCCATGTCGACCGACTGCCTGGGCATCGTCCTCGAGCTCAATGGCATCCTCGCAGCCGTCCCCCTCGCCTACGTCCTCCCCGCCCTCTGCTACCTAAAGCTCGAGGAGGGCACTCTGCTCTCGCCCAAAAAGCTACCCGCCCTCGGCCTCCTCATCGCCGGCATCTTCGCCGCCGTCTCCGGCCTCTTCCTCCTCATCTTCAGCCAGACAGCTTCCGCTTCCTGCGTGCACGGTGGCGTCATGCCCTACTGTCACGCTCCGAGTACTAATTCCAGTGGCCTCAGCACCAGCTCTACTTTACTCAGTACGCTGAGGACGACTCCGTTGACGAGCTCGACGACGGCAGCTACGACGATCGCGTCTACGTCAGCAGCTTCGACGATTGCGGCGTCGACTTCGGCGGCACCTCTGGTACCCAATTCTACGTTGATACCTAGCTAAATTCGTATGATATGTTTGCCGAATTAATTGGTATAAGGTGAGGCTCTGGCCGATGATCTTGTGGAGAATCAAAGACGTTATGGAGGCTTTTTCTTGAGGGGGAGGAGCTTA
>JAPYZA010000604.1:0-29417 GCA_030522685.1 Eupelmus azureus | reverse complement strand
TTTATTTTGGGTGGGAGTGGATTTTGATGTAGGGTAAAAGCGTAGTTTTGTTTTTTTTATTTGGGTTAATTTGGATTTAGTGGGATTTTGTGTTTTTTTTATTACTGTCTTTGGTATTCAAATGAAATAGGTGAAATAGAAAAGAAGAACTGATCGGGTTAAAGGAAAGCTAAAGATTGCACTTAAATTTGTCATAACTAAAATGCTTTGTTTTATACATTTTAATTGTCTTTTTTTATTATTAACACTGCTCTTAATACCTCTTCGAAATTTATTATTAAAATTTATTCAGTAATAAAATATCGAGGCTTATTATTTTTCCAAAAAGCTACGCATATAAATGGAAAAGAAACAGGCCATCTGAAATAAATTACTTTTTTCTTATCACTGAACGTCAAAATTTTCTATGTATTTATGCAACAAACTTACATTTCATCAGATACGGCTGTATAAGTGCTTACATATGAAGCTTCCGAACTCGACTTGATTCTTGACTGTCATAGTTTTGCTTCGAACGTGCAATATGCCAACGCACGCGTCTATATCTGCGTATTTATGTGTGGGTGGTAGAGTGTGAGAGCAGTTTTACGATCGTGCTTTACGAGTGAGTGGAATCACTTTGGAGGATTCAGTGAAAAAGGGGGGGGGGCGGAAAGGGCTGCTCTGCGCTACGGAAGACTCGAAATGTCCCTTTCTTGATAGGAGGATTTTGAGAGAGAGCCGGTTGTGTGGAGTATGTAGATTCAATATTCACGATGGTTTTTGTAATTTTGGAAGGTTCGACCCTTCGAAAATGATTTGTGTTTGCGTTTGAATATCGTTAAATTTTTTACGAAAGGATACGGAATTTTAAAGCTGGGCTCTTGCTAAATTTATTGGCGTTTTATATGATGAAACTTAATTTTTAATATAATTTTGTATATTATATTTAGCGTTAAATTTAATAAGAGAATAAACTTTTAAAAAGTTTTAAAGTTATTTTGTGTTTTAATGGGCATTTAAATTTTGTTCACTTTGTGACCCTTCTTAAAAATTTACTCATAAAGCGTTATTAAACGTATAATTTTGGATTCGAAATGAGGTAACTTTTTATTAAAAATCAAATTCTGAAAAAATTATAATTTAAACAACAATAACCTAATTATATTGTCTTTTTATTTTATGTAACTAAATATAAATAAGATGTAAACATTTTTAAATGCTTAATTCAGAGTTATTTATATATCTATAAAAAGTATGTTTCAAAAAGTAAGCTTTTCATCGCCAAAGTATCATATAAGACCATAAAAGATGATGACACTAATGTAGATCATAAAAGAAATATTAAGTTAAAATATCGCTATGAAAATTGATGTGTAGTGATATCGATTTTTGAATATTAGGCTTTATAAGATGCTTTTTCTCAGTTGAATATGTTACAACTACATCTTTGCATGCCTAAATAAATAAAAATTCATTTTTTGTTTTTTTTTTAATAAAAAATAATTGTAGGTGATGTTCATATGGCAACAATGATCTCAGTATCAATCTTTATTTGATAGGCTAAGTCGAGTTAATATGCTATGGTCGAGGTGCAGAACGTCATATCTTGCAAAGTAATAATGATTTAACAAATATTATAAAACTATAATATTTGTAATATATTTATTTTGTTATTATTTGTAATATCATCTTTTAGAGTATTAAAAATACATTAATTTTAAAAAAAGTGTATCGAACCAAAAAATGCGGAGGTAACAAATTCCACAGAATTGTGAAAATAAGGTGTGCTCAAAATTCAATATGCAATAAATACGAAAAATCATTAAGAAATTAGAATATGTGTATAAAATACATGCAAGTATAAACGTACACAATGAATATAAGTATATAAATAGAGCATTTCACATAATATCGCCAGATTTCTGACGGTAACGCTTTTTTGATGAATTCAATGAATTGGATATCACCCTTAATTGTGCTGAAATAATAAAATAATCATGAGGGCCTAAATACACATTAAGCTTAGCTAAATATGTTATTATGGTAAATTAATTAATGGTCATATTTAATTAAACTGAATTATCAAGAAAATCTGAGTGTTAGAGAACCGACATTTTCATATGAATAGCATATGAAAATTAAATTATTCGGGTATAAAATATAAAGATGTGTACCACATAATAGTTACAGTATAGTTAATACATTCTAATTTAGGAAAATACCATATCCAGTATTAATACCTGAATGGAAACCGAAATGTATCTTTTAAATTACTTGTAATAAAAAGATTTATTTAAGTTTAAATGTTATTTATAAAATAAAAGCACTTTACCGATTAATCAGTTAGGTTCTGGATATCCAAGGCATTTTTTTCAGTGTGTAAACATTGATTATATTTCATAAGAATAAATAATTTAAATACATGTAAAAGCATAAGATTATCATAATTATTTTTAAAATTATAACTGACTTTTTGGTACATTTTTGATGAGACATATTCACTCGATTTATTTGAATCAAAAAATAAATTTAATTTTGACCCTTATTGCATCCAAAATAACTAGATGCTTTCTGTATTAGTTTAAAATTAAATTGTTGTTAAATATTTGTCTGTAATGCTTTATACCCAAATTGCAGAAATATTTTTTTTATTAATCATTTTATTAAAGAAGTAAAGATTGATAGTGCGGTCACAGCGGAACTAGTAAATTTAAATTATTTTAAAAATTATCCAACTATTACTTTCAATAAAATTAAAGATTAGTTTATTAACTCTAGAATCGCCGTTTAACCCTATTTTTCGGCTGCTCTTATCAGGACTATCAAACACATATAAAAACGAATCTCCTCTAGTTTATGCTTATCTCGCAGGCCTGATCAAGGTCGTCGTAAAATACAACTGAAACGTCGCCCTAAACTTTAACAACACTGTAAAACGTAGACACATAAAATTTAATGTAAATGTACTGGAAGCGTGCGATACATGCATTGAACAAAAACTAATACGAACTTTTCCAAACATTCGCACTAATTTTTTTCTAACAAAACGAAAATCCTGCCTCCGCTATAAGTATATTTGCATCAAATACAACGAAAAAAACCCTCAAACCAAACTAACCCCCAATTCTTAAAAAGAAAAAAAATCGCTAATCATCTCAAAAACCCACCGACTTCAGAGCGCAGGTGGCGTAACCGCAGCACCGAGAGCGACAGCAGCACGGGCAGCAGCGACGCCAGCGTCTGGACCACGGGGGTCCAGGCGGGCAAGCCGCCGCGCTCCGGGAACAGCAATAACCTGAAGAGCGGCAACGGCGAGCCGAGCTGGCCTGGCGGCCGGCGCTTCAGCCGCGTCAAGACGCTCGAGGAGGGCGCGGCTGTATTTTCAGCGGCAGTCGCCCTGGCTGCGACTATAGCCCGGCCGAGCAACAATAACAGCGAGAGCAGTGATACAGCCACGGATACTACTACGACTACGTCGACGGTCACCGCTAAGCTGGCTGAGGGTGTGAGTATAATATGGTGATTTGTTTCGAGTGTGGGAGGTTTGGGAGGTGGGGGTGGTGCTCGATTGGGTTTGAATGGTTTTGATGAGTTGGAGGAGTTGTTGGGGGTTCGAGGGTGGCTGGAGTTTTATTTGTAGTGTGCGGAAGTGTCGTTTGGGTGGTGGTGATGGGTTTGAACTTTGAGCTTTTTGGAAGTGGTGGGAAGATAAATAGTAGATGGAAATTGTTTTAGTTGTCGGTAGGATGGTAACGTAATGTTGTGGGGGGCGTTTTATTTGTGAATGATAATGTCTAGTAAAAATACGGAAGATGAAAGTATGTTTGAGTATGTAAATTAAGAATGGTTTTTGAAAAATATGAGCGTATTAGGTAAGGCTTTGGAAAATATAATTTACATGTACAAACATGTTAATTTGTTTGTTTGGTATTGAATTTTAATTTCTGAAATGAGAAATTTTTTATTAATTATTAAAGAAAATGCTGGATTCACGCGATGAAATTTGATTCATCAGAAAAATAATGAGGAAATAACAATACAAATATTTGGGTGCAAATAGGATTCACGGTGTTACCGTCTTAAATTAGCTCATGAATAATCTCTTTTATACAGCACGCTTATCTTTAATTTATTCTTTTCAATCATACGATAAGCATGTATCTAAAGTTGATATCTTAAAAGCCTTATACGCTGACAATAACATATCCACTCTTTTAACATATGATTTTAATTTACAGTTTTAATCGAAACAAAAAACAATTAATGATTTTTTTAATGACTATCATGTGTTAAAAAAACTTAGTGTCTATGATAAAATAATAAATATCATTATAAATTTAATGATACAAAATTGATGATGACAATGACACTTTTTATACAGAAATAGTAGATTTCGCATGAAAAAGCAACATTTCGAAAGGTCACTTTGAAAAAGAAAAATTCGCGACGTTACGCTCGCGCAATAAAATCTTTTCTCCTTTCATAAGCCACCCCAAACGTGTGACATAAATCACCGGGCAAAGTGCTTTTCAAGCTGTCTTATTCACTAATCTTAACTAAAGTCAACGTGAATCAAATACAATATCTCAAGATTAATAGTTTGGTTCTTCAGGACAGTTTAAACCATTATTCTCACGTCGATCCTAGTAGCATTCATTTTTTTAGAGGCAAATTTAAAATCTGTATTAATATAAATTTATACAAAAATATCAGCTTTAAGAAAAATCAATAATATACATAACAATGTATACAGAAGACAGACCACCACTTTAGTTCAGTTTAAATTTTACTAAAATTTGGCCGACAAATGTTGTTAAACCACACGCTAAACAACCACCTCGCACTCGATTCCCACCATCAAAAGCTTCACGCGTCCACTAAACCTTCAATCAACCCTTCAAAACCCTAGAAGCACCGGGCACTCAAATCCAGCAGAAAAGTAAGCCTCCTCCACTCTCGAAAGCTCTCGGAGCCACTCTCCCCCTGCATTGCGCGCAATGGCTCGACGTTGCCACCTGTTGCAGGAGCTGCAGCGCCAAGAGCAGCAGCAGCAGCAGCAGCTCGACGTCGAGGCAGCAGCAATCAGCAATGAGGAGCCAGCGATAAGCGACCTCGACGAGGAGGAGCGCGGCACGCCTGACTGCGTCGAGGCCGAGGAGCTAGGAGGTCGGACAACGCGAAGCGGTAGCTCTAATAGTAACTGGAGCTGTGCTGAAGAGGGAGGTCAGACTGGTTTGGAAGTAGGTGACTCAACTGACGACGGCCTCGTGATGCATCCGATTGGTGAGGACGATGGTAAGGAGATGTTTTGGTTTTTTGTTAGGGTGCTTTGTTTTGATTTGGAGGGGTGGGAGGGTTGGTTTGAGATTGAGATAGTTTTTTTGGTGCTGAAAGGGTTGTAGTTGACGGATGGTACTTGGAGAGAGGATTTGAGTTAATATTTATAGCTTTTTGCGCTGGTTGACCTATTTATATTTTGATTTAGAGAAGAATTTTATTTTTCACTATAGAATGGGCAGAGATGAAGCGAGTAGAGAATATTTGCAAAGTAGCCATTCTAAGAAAATTTATTGCCCCTTTCTCTAGATTTGCTAGAAAAAGTAATGCGTATTTGTTAACATTTCTTAAAAGTTTCAGTGTGTAATGTATCAGTTAAATATGCAATATTTTTTAAGAGTTTGACTGCTTGAAAATTTATTCTCAACAATTTCTATTTAAAATCGGCAGAATGCTTTTACAAAGTTCCGATGTGTAGATGAGAATTTTAATCTAAAGAATTAAAGAGGATTTGTGGGTAGTAGTTCTAATTTTAAGTTGATGTAAAATATTTCTTGTTAAGAAGATTACAGGAACCCATTATTTCGCATTTAATTTTCAATTTCCGGAAAATTTATCGTTGATAAGTTGTTACAATAAACAACAACAGCGTGTCAACACTATATTTAAAAAAAAATTGGAAATTAAAAAAATAAAGAAGTCTTAAAACTTATTAACAATTTCTAATCTATTTGGTTTAATTAAATTTACTGTAAATCGCGCTCGAAAGACCGAACAAGAAATCTTCATTATTTCGTCAAACAAACCGTCTTACCTCACTCGCACCGTATCTACTTCTAACTTTAACTAACAAACAAAGACACCATTCCAAGCGATCTCGAGCTATAAGAATCAATTTTCCTCAATTAACCATTACAATTCCAATACTAATTACCCAACTCTCTTACACCCACTATTAAATCTCCCACAGTGCCCTCAAACCCACTAACATCGCATCTATAAAACCATTCCTTCTACACACTCAATAATTCCAGAAAGCGGCCAGGAATCAAGCCCCCAGCGAGTGCCCGCCTCCCGTCGAACAGCTCGCCGGAAATCGAGGATCATCCGGGAGGCGGAGGCAGCCGCGGCGGACCGCGAGCAGGCGGCCAGCCAGCTGCGGCCCCTGCTCACCTCGTCCTCCTAGCCATCGCTGCTATCTCGACCGGACGACGACGAGGAGGAAGAACAGGAAGAGGAGAGCAGTCGTCCTGTCTGGATTTAAAAAAACAGAGAGGAATATATTATATAACGAGCGAGGGGAGTACGATGGAGTTTCCTCTGGGCGAAAAGTTCCTTTTACCCGAGCATCCTTTTGTTATTCAGCTAGTTCCTGTTCCTTTTTAAGGGGGCCGCGCGGCTAGAGTTGCGGGTATGGTTCCGAGCACTTTTGCAGCGAGACGTCAAAGGCAGGTGGATAGAGAGGTAAGGGATGGGTTTAGAAGGTGGCGGGAAGGAAGCGCGAGGAGCTTTCGAGCTTGCGGCTTTGTGTTGTCAAGCGAATTATTTTAATTGGGTTGCCGATCGCGCGATAGTGCAAGACTTAATTTCTAATATTTTCAATTTCAAACTCAAATTCTCGATAACCCGAAATCTCAAGAAACGCAACATTGGAAAATCAACTCAGCCGCAGCCTGCGATCGGTAATTGTCGGGAAAAATTAGTAGCGCGCCGCTGGTCTTGAGTGGCAGGTACAAATTATCAACGCACGTGGCTCCTCGCAGCTTGGGGAATCCGAGTCCTCATCGAAATTCTAAACTTAATTATACCGCGGAGCCGGCGAGTAACTTTTGGCTCGCGCACCTGCGTAACTACACTCTCCGGCGCTTGCTGTGTACTCTTTGACGGCTCGTACGTTGGATGAACATGGTTTGCTTGAACGCCGCGCGACTGAAACTTACTTGTGATCTTGGTGACACATTTCCTTCGTTTACGGGTATACTGTGAGATTAGGCTTGCGTTTATCTCGTTTTAGACGTGTATAGTTTTGTCGTGAGTTTTGGCTCGCGTTTGTTTTGCGATGGATGATTTGGTTTTGTGCTTTTTTTGTATATAAGTTTGAGAGCGGGGAGCGAGGTTGTTTTTATTTTTTAGGGTTTTGTATTTGTATGTATAATTGTGCGATGTGGACTGTAAACCTATACACACGAAAACCCGAAACTCGGCATAGAGGATTATAGTTTTACTAACGAGGAAAAATGATATTAGAGAAGATGTGTAATTGTGTATTTTGAGAAGGTCGTATCTACGAAAAAATATTTTTATAAACGGCATAAAAGATGATATATCTCGTTCGATTTGTCTGGAAAGATCTTTTATTTTTGATCAGACGTTGAATCGTTATACCGCTCAATTGAAACTTACAATAAATCTATTGGACAAACTATTGACAAGTGAAACAATAATGGTTATAGCAAAGAAAAGTATTTTCATAAAACTGAGTAATAAAAAAGAGTACCAAATGACAAATCGGAATTTATAGCAAAACTTTTTAAACAATAAAAGTATTAATAACGTTTTCTCGTACATTCAATGAATCTCATATATACCAGATGATGGATTATTTAGTATCAAGAGAAAGAGCATTATTATACATTAATTTCTCAGGATATACAAAACCAAAGCAGCAACGTTCCTCAAAATGTGCTCGTTGTATATATGAAAATGACACACGCACATTGTGAAGTACGGCGTAATTAACAATAAACCACATGTACACAAAGCGAGAAAGAGAATAAAGTTTAAAAAAAGTGTGACACATTCCTATATTATATATTATATATTTTCAAACGATCGTCCCAAACGGGGCGCCGTTTATATATTGACATATCCCGATATTATATTTTTGTACTTCCATTATCGGTCGCCCAGTTCGAGCGCCGACTCGCCGGTGCTCTTAATTAAGGTAATAATAATAACTGCAAGAATATACATGTACCTATACACCCAAGCACACCTACACACACACATATTCGTCCTGTTGCATTTTCGTCTCTGTCCTTATATATACATGTATAAACGCTCTCGTCTGGTGCGCGCGGATGAAAAGTCATGTAAAATTTAAGTGGGTCGGTACACGTGCGCACGTTCGGGTATATAGATTGAAGATAGTTGCTCGTTTGTCTGCTCCTTTTTTTGCCGGGTTAAAAATGTTCGCTATAAAAGTGCAGGCTAATCACGGATTCATAAGCATTATTTATCGATTAGTTTCTTGAATGTAAAAGGCCGTGGGTTATTCATGATGCTATTTTCAGGATGAGACTGTTTTAAAGAAACGTTATCCTGGAGGATTCGATTTTGCGTTAACGATAGTACATTAACTTCGACCGAAACGTCAAGCATCGTTTCTATTCGCGGACTAAACACTATTTGATTAAATATTTTAGTATCATCATTCACTTATATTACTATTACAAAAATACATTTTCTCGATTTCGAGGTATATACGTATATTCCATGCTTTCATTAGCCCCAGCCTTTTGTCATTACGTCTCGAGTGCGTATAATATTCACTGTCTCAAACGCACAATAGTTCATTTACCAAGTTCTCTTAATGACTCAAACAAGACGGCGCTCGCGTTCTTACCAAACCGAATTAAAAATCCTCCTTTGTCAATTTGCAACTACAATCTCGTCTCGAAATAACGTAATGAAAAATGGAACCACTTAGACACTATACCTGACGCTTCATCCGCTCAGCAGCGTCTGCATAATAAAAGCGCATCCAGATGACGAGGCGCGACGAGCTCATTGTATAGATTGTTTATTAGCCCGCGAAAACAAAAAACGCACGTCTGCTGAACACGTATATGTGTCGTGTCACGTTCGCTGTAAAATAAGTTCTGAGCTTTGTCTCAGCCCGCGCGGAGACGTGTGACTCCCGCGGGTTTTGACTTTATCGATTTGTTGTCGACGAGACGCTTAACGATGAATATATATGTATATATGTTTATATATATATGTATCGTAATTGCGTAATGACAACAAACAAAGGGATCGATTGTTCGATGAAGATATTTGAATCCGTTGTATTTTTGGATGAGCGCGTTTGCGTGCGACGCGTTCACATGATTTTCAGTCATAATAAAGTGCATAAGCGGGATTCTGTTATACATAAGTGTCTTTTGTAAATATACATGCATAGCATGGGTACGTATAGTTTAGCGTGTTTAAGGGTCTTTAACCTCGTGTATTGTACATTGGCTGCATGGAAGAATAAGTGTACTAGCAAAAGCGCTATACTCGTATGCTATTTCTAGTGAATTCGGTGTCCTGCTAATGTATTTTATCAATTCGATTCGTGCAATTTAAATTTAAACTACTCTAACATTATATCGAAATCGGTTTAGGAGAAAAACGAATTCTTTGGATAAACGTTCATAAGTAAATTACGACGAAATTAATTCTAAGTAGAAAAAGTTCATTAATTTAAAAAGAAAAAACTAAAAAAAGTGATCGAAATAGTGAGATTACAATTAGACGCAACACCGGCAGCATACAGCGTATACCCACCAGTTTAAAAAGCGCACTCCTCCGTGTACATAGAAACGCGCGATCCCGGCTCATAATTCAATTTCCCCCGGCGCCACTGCGGAATCGAAAGATCGAAAAGCGACGCACACCCCCGCCTTCGCCGCCGGCGAAGAATATCGAAACCCGAGTATACAGCTGCGGCTAAGGTACACCGCGACCGCCATTGTCACGGCATTGCATTTCTCCCCCCCTGCGAGTATATATCCCGCGACGACTGTGATTGATTCGCGCGCTGCGCGAAAGGAAAAGTAATAAAAATGGCATTGGCGCGCGAGACTCGGGGAGCGCGACTGGCAAATAAAAATTTATCGCGTGCTCTTTCGCAGGGGCGGCTGTGTGTAACTAGAGGCGCGACTTGCCAAGTTTCCAGGCTTGCGAAATTCACGAAGCAGCGAGCTTGTCTTGACGCGGCGAGAAGACAGAGAGACACTGCGAGAGATGATTTCGAGCGGGTGGTATAGATTTTTAAAAATAGAGGCAAAGCGTGAGTTGGAATTAATTTTGTTGGAGGACGGCGCGAGCACGCGGTAAAATTTTCAGTCGATCGGCCGGCGCTATGGGAATTTTGATCTGTACTGTGGCGAAAAAATTCTTTGCATATTTGGCGAGACGTGCGCGCGCCGCGGGGAAGCGAACGCATTCTTTCGTGTAGAGCTGCCTGGGTTGTTAGTATGCGAGAATTGAGTTCGACGCGGTACTAATTGAGAAATTATGGGAATGTAGCTTTGCATTGTATATTTTCGTCATTGAATAAATACGCATCGTATTGGTCGAGAGATTTTTCATTGATATGTAATTAGTATGTCATTTATCTTTCCATGTCCAAGTTTAGTTTTTAGTAGGGTCAGAAAGTGAAAAATCATTGCTTGACTCCTGTACATTTATTGTATAATGAGAATAAAAATCCGTGTCGCGTATGTACGCATAAGTTATTTTTATTATTTATTAATATTGTTGTTATACTCTATCATGAATTTTAATTATTATGTGTTAACTAAATGCTTATAAGAATTTACATGCAAAAGTTAAAAAAAATTTTTATATTGATGATGTATGAGCATAAAATCTTCGAATACTATCAGAGACATTTTTAATCTGGCTCATATCCAAAAAGAGAACTGTGGACATCTAAATTATACGAATAGTTTATTGGCGCGGTGACTTTAAATGACTTATATATGTATACTTTTAAAAAATTCGCTCTCTAAAATTCATCACTTAAGAAATGGGAACATTAAATTGGTAGGATATTGGACTTTTAACAGTACGATTTACTATGTAGTTTAAAGAAGCGCTTAAGATAAGAGTTAAGTTTACCGTATTTTTAACTGAAACTTACGCTATCTATTATAAAAGAATTTCATTTGAAGAAAATAAATAAAGTTATATGTTGCATTTATAAATTACTTAATAACATGACAGTGCCATTGAAACATGGTTAAACAAATACAAAAAAACAATAACCTATACTCAGCTTAATAACGTCTGTGCCTGAACTAATAAACTCGACAGCCAAATATTGATTAGGCGCAATGCCTCACATTCTGTACAATCATACAAAAACTTGCATAAATGACAATCGTTTACAATACCTTTAAGACTTTGTTTCGCCTCTGCACCACGTGACAAATTATTTCGCTAGCTTTTGTATTAATGTACAGCACCAAAATTTTTGATTGCGAATCACGATAAATTTTTCAAACTGAAGTGAAAGAACATCACCCAGCGAAAGTAACATTTTCCATTGAAACGTACTTTATACACTATACGCACGTATTTCTAGACTTTACGTTACAGAGAACGACAGAAATACACTTGGGTGACAGGCGTAGCGTCGCGCGTGGAAAAAAGCTCCATCATTTCCATAAGATAATCGCCACTCTTTTTCAGTCACTTGTACAATACGATCTTACAGTCCGCGATCACCTATTGCTGTACAAATTCGCGCGGTAAGATACCCACGCATTCTCTTCGATGTAATATATATGCCAAGATAAATCTAGGCGAAGCAGACGCAATTAGAGAGGCCAAATAAAAAAAAAACAGGAAGAACGAGTGAGCGAAAGAGGCGACGGAGGCGGCAGTGATTAGCAATATAGGTTAGTAGTAGGCGAGAAACCACGTGCCACCCCCCAATGATGTATAATAAGCGCAGGGGCGAGCGGCTGATTTCTCTCCCTTCGTTTTTTTGCGCCCTTCATTTTCCTTTGGCGTTGGCGACTGTTTGTACTTATATATATATATATATACACACACGCATGTACACAGGAGGAAAAATTGGAAGGAACGAGCGAGGGGCTCTTTTTGTGCGAGCGCGAGCTCTCTCGTTGTTATAGGATGATACGTGGCGGCTGTATAGGAGGGACATTAATCGTCAATTAAGAGCCGGCCACCACACGATACTACTGTACTACTACTTTTGTGTATAGCATATACATATATATATCTACCCGCGCTTCGATACTCACGGGCCTCTCTTTGTAATACTGTTATAGAGGAGAGAGAGAAGAGAGAGAAAAAAATAACTCACCGCCGTAACTGTTATCGCTGTGACCTGTGACGATCTCGATGTTATACAAAAAGAAATAAATAAATAAAAATGAAAGAGAGACGTTTTTGAGGAGATGTTCACGTTTTAAAAAAAAGACAAGTGTCTGAGTGTACAACAGTTCAGCGTGTTATGTATAATAAAGAGAATTGGAAATTCGATGTCATTAAATTTATTTTCTTCTTCATTTTTACCCGTCATTCTTTTTAGATTTATTATATTGGAAAAAAATTGTAAGTTTCATAATTGATGTGATTGAACAACCAATGTATTATAATTGTATAGAAAATTTTGAATTTCTCTCAAGATTATGACTATCCTACCATTATACTTAATTTACTAATTTGTTAAAATAAAAATGAAGCACTTACCTATGCAGTTGATATCGTGAGAAGACAGTTTGTAAATCTAAAACAAACAAAATATTACATCTGTTATTAACAATCACGAATGAACAGAAAACTTAAAGATAATACAATTTCCGGTGTTATAGTACAAAAATTAAAATAGAACATCTGAGGATAATCTACATGATTAAACTATAACATGTGCACGCATTTTTCATAACACAACATTTTCCAAATAAGGAAACCAAGAGATAATTGTCGCTCTTAACACTGTGTAAATTCTTTAGAATTTTAAGTTACAAAAGGAAGACTGGATATTTACACACGTGTTGCATTGTCAGAGGTTCTGGTTTCGAGACTTCCTATTATTTTTGAGTGCGTTCATGCTACGCTTTTCTCACAATCGGTTATGACATTGTGGTTTTTCTAACTAGTTCAGCAGACAGAAGATTTAATTGAAGCATTAAATAAAATTTTGTTTTTCTTTTGATCTTCATATTTACTTGTCAAATTTATATTTCTTTGCTTCTAAGAATAAACTCATTTAATAGTTGACTGATTTTTCATTATTAGGTTTATAAGGTTTACAGAATCTTACAAGGAGGTAGTACATATTAGTCTACTCTTTAATGTATTAAAAAGTAAAAAAGTTTTGCACATTTTATAATAAATGAAAAATGTTTTTGTTTTATTTTGTTGATGCGAATATTTTTCATATTTTAGTTTCTAATTCCCGAATCCGTGATTTAAAGGATCTGGAATCTTTTTGAAAATGAACTTGTTTGGAGGAACGAGTATTTTTCAAATAAATTCTTTTATGTGTAAAGCTAGATACACCACAAGTTCATTTGATTGTGCGTTAATCGCCGGACTTCACGTTGATACGTGCAGCCGATTTGGCGTGGATTCATAATTGTTCATTAGTGACGCGAAAGACTATTTTGTACAGCCATGGGGCGTACTGCAAGCAGTCACGTCGGCAGCGAGCAATTTCCGTCAAACCTTCAACCTGCATCTATCTTAAATTGATATCCTTTCAAATCAATAAATTACTCGTCGCATACACGAATAATATAAACATGTATTTTAGAATTTGATTCTTCACTATCACAAAGCTTCTTTATTGAGAGAGCGAAAACAATCTTCGCAAAATGAATAATTATGGTAGTCAAATTCAAAACGTCAACTGGAGTACACAAGGAATTCGATCTTATATTGCTTTTAAAC
Source organism: Eupelmus azureus (assembly GCA_030522685.1). NCBI lineage: Eukaryota > Metazoa > Arthropoda > Insecta > Hymenoptera > Eupelmidae > Eupelmus > Eupelmus azureus. The sequence goes on along the minus strand of JAPYZA010000604.1, from coordinate 15,464 downwards.
GATCTAGTCTTGAGACACCGTGATAACTGTCGAATATCTTTTTTTAGAGTTAAGTGTGCCTCGTGAATAGAACTCATGAATTTAGGTCGTTAATCAAGAATTTCGACTAGAACTTTTTAATAGCAAAAGATTATTGACACTTAAAGTTTTTTATTCGCTAACCTTCACTTAAAGCAATAAAGAGAGATTCAGTGATTTCTTTTATTTCAATCCTCGAGTATATTATGTCCATAAAAAGGATTTTTATTTCTTATATAACATTAAGCCATAATCTTCATAATTTAAGTTACCTTTAACAGCTTTTAGTACCAGTTTAAAAATAACAAAAACTTTTATGAACAAGCACTGTGGTCGCAACATAATGTTAAATATGTATTCTTCGTGAAAGAAATAGCTACTTCTTAATATACTAGCATGACATACACCCTGGTTGAAAGTTAACCAAAACCTGGCCAGATATGTTAAATTGAATAACATATCTGGTCAGATTCTGGTTACAATATTCTATCGGGGCATAAACTATATTTATTAATTGATATCTCATGCTGAAATACATTCATTTAAACATCTTTTTCTTGTCAATTAGTCCCGGTGTAGGAGTACACTCTATGGGGTAAGTGGTAATTTAAAATTTGTACGCAAAAAGACAAATTAAAATTAAAATTAATAAAGGAAAATTTTATATTAATATCACTTACATCGTAAAGAATTAATTAACGTAAATAGAGGCTGGATATGTCGTTTCTGTCTAATAAACTTTTAACATAATTATCAAATAAAATTTTACTATATATTACATAGCAATATAATATTATACTATTATTGTTACTATTATTGTTATTATTATATTACTTAATTATATTATATTCACTTTTTGTGTGTACATGTATTAACTTACCCTAAAAAATTTGTGTCAAATAATCCCAAAATGACAAACAATATTCAAAATAGCTTTTTATACTACACAACGATTATGTACTCATAAAAAAATGATGTGCCAATATTTAGCATAAACAACTCTCTTCGAGATGAATTATTAATTTTTTCGTTTGCCAAGTATATAAATTCTTATAACCTTACTTTAAAGAAAAAGAAATAATTTTACATTTAGTAATTAAAAAACTAAAAACTATGATTGAATCGTAACTGAACCTCGTGTTTACAAGGAATTATAAACACCGCGTCTACTCATCTCTCTGTACAACAAGCCTTGCTCTCCCTTCCTCTATTTCGTAATTTACGCTTTAGACATATAATATCCATGTAATACGTCTATTCAAAATCTGCACCGTATTCATCGGCAAAACCCGACAGCAGCACCACTGACGCACATAGACAAGCCGCACGCATAATCCAAAATCCGGCGGTTAAAGATCCAACATCGAACCGGTCCGACTAGTCATCGGCTTGGATCGGTGTAAGGAGAAGGGGAGGTGGGGGGCTCCATGGGACTACAGGCGCGGGCTCGAGTCCCCTTTAACCGCTCGCATTTAGTAGTCACAGACGAGCGCGTTGCCGGCTCCCTCCTCGTGGTGTATTCCACGCGCGCGTGGCTTCCTCTTTGATCTATACATTTGTCGGTATACCGAGCTGATATTTGTACAAGAGTCCGGTCGATGCTGCTTTTTTACTGTCCAGTGCTGTGTAACTCGCGCTACAGCGAGGGATCTGTATATAGTGATTGACGACGCGGATGCGTAGGAGGAACAGAACATTTTGGAGTACGTCGCCATGCCTAGGAGGAACAATTTGGAGTTCGAGACGCTACAAGAGCGCAGGTTAGTGTCTGAGGCGGTTTTAGGCGTTGTTCGGTGGTTGTGTTGTTGGAGTTTTCTGTGAGAGTGTTAGAGTTTTAGAGTGTTTTTGGGTTTAGCTGAGGGATTTAATTATTTTGATGGACGTGCTATGGAACAATGTTTGTTTTTATCAGTTAGTTTTATAAATTTTATAGTGGGGTTTTTAGTCGTTTTTGAAAGAAAAGTAACGTAACGTATTCTATCATCATTGATTTTGATTAATCTTCATTGTATTAATATTTTTTAATAACTATTTCTTAATCAGCAAATATCATTTACTTTTGATGTGATTGAACAAGTTTTATATATGCTTAATCAACATGAATTAAAAATTTTAAATTTTGATAAAATTATGGGAAATTTATTGTTCTATTTGTTGGTTAGTAAGTTATGTTTGTGATTTTATTTATTTTGGTGCTGTCTATCCAGAAAACCCAATTTCTCAACAGAATACTATTACGATAAGATATGTAAAGTATAGTAAGAATGTGATAGTTAAATACAAGCTTAACTACTTTTTAAAAATGAATGTTATTATTAAAATTAATATTTATAATACAAATATTATAAACATTTGTTATAAATGTAAATATGGGAGGTTGAGATGGCCGCAATTGACAAAAATAAGTTCTTACGTGACAAAAAATTCATTCATTTTCTAAATATGAGTGGTCAAAATATTCTACCGATCAATAATTGCATATATTTATTCTAATTATCGTGAATCATCAAAGATCGATATTTTTTGAGAAATAATTTTTTTCTAAAGGCTTAATCAAAATTAATAATTAAAATTTGAAAAATTAAAACAATGGTATAAAATTAAAATAAAGCTAGCAATCATAAAAATTATTATATCCTGGACTAAACTGTTATCCACTGTGAAGACCTCAAAACCCACTCAATTGCAGTATATAATTTTTGAAATTCTTCGTTCTCGCATTTGTAGAAAATAAAGTTCCTATAAGTATATAATATGTACGAATATCAAAACAATTTCAGCAGAAAACTTTTTTTATGTGTTTATTTAACATATTCCAACTTCTTAAAAATGTATTTGAAATATTATTATTCTTATATATCAAGCTATCTTTCTAATGAATAAAAATTTATAGGCGTACAAATTTAACAATCGTAATTGACAAGTGAACTTATTTTATTTAAATTTCGTCCTTCGATTAGACCTTTTATATTAATAGTGCAAATATAGAGTTAAATAAAAGAAGAAATTTAAAATGTCAAAAGAGAAACTAAAAAATTAAAAGAAGGCATAAGTGCAGTGATAAGAGATTTAAAAAAAATAAAGCAAACGTAGGGCAGATATAGTAAAATAGATAAAACAAGAGAGAGGATAAGAAGAGTCCAATATAGAATTAAATAATAATGAAGGAAAAATGAGAATAGAAAGAATTAAGGAGAAATTAGAAGAAAAAGAAAGGACAGCAGAAGTCGCCAAGAAAAGAAGAAACAACATAATAATCACTGAAATAGTTTAGTTTTTCAAAAAAAAGTTAATAAGTGGTTTTCAGCGATAGTAAAAATGGAAGCAGAAATGAAAAAGGTACTGAAAGAAAGAACAAAACGAAATATGATTTTTATATAATTAGAAAATCTAAAAAGAAAAACAACTCATAAGAATTAAGTACAAATTAACAAGAAAATGGCAGAAGAGTCAAAATAGATTTATAAAGATAGAAAGGTGAAATATGGTAAACTATGTTAGTAAAAGAGATGTTTGTATGCAGCATTCTACAAGGCGCAGACATAGGCACATACACGGACATAGGAGAAGAGGAGGAAGAGAATTATAACGACATAAAGAAAGCAAACAATTGGACTTTTAAATTTTCACAGGCAGGAGAAATGCAAGAAAAGAGAAACTAAAAGAAAGAAAAAGAAAGAAGGATTGGAAGTACTATGAAAGTTTAGGATAGATATATAAAAATATTTTAAAATTAAAGAGTTAATGAAGTATTATTATTATAAATGTAAAAATTGTAAACAATTTATTTAAAAAGTATTAATCAAATTAGAAATGGTTTTATCAAGAAGTAAATTAAATTAATCAAGATTAAAAGAATGTTTAAAATATTTAAATAATCTATAGACTTATTTTTATTAAAAGTTCCGTCTACTATCGAACGCAATTGAAGGTATAGTGCTTAAACATGTAATGCTTGCATCGTATACACGAGTTGCTAGGCATGCTACTACACTGAATCCCACATATCATAGAATTTAATTTTTTTTTTCCAACTGTCCTAATGTAAACGACTACTTCGGTGATCATCTGTATGATGGAGTAACATCCTTGAGATGACCGTGTTTAATTAAATACCAATTTTTTACCAGTTGACAATTATGATTGTCCATAATTCATTAATAAAAACTAAGGTTTTTTTTTAATTTGGTTTTTATATAAATCATTTTCATAATTATACTTTACAAAATTAGTTTTATATTACAATAATTTTAATGAGAATTTCACCTTTAATTACTAAAAACTAATACCTCTCAAAAATAAAACCTGATATTTTTTCAAGAGAATAAATTTTATTTATGTGAATTGTTATTTTTTTATTTGAATAGTAGTAAAAAAGTTTTTTATAATTATTTTTTTATACTATCATCGTAGATATCTTTGATTAAACCAAAATTTATTAAAATGACACGTTCATAAAGCTGGCGTTTTGGGATATTTTTATTGGCTCCCGTCATCAAAATTTACTGATGTAAATGGCAGAAGCGATCATTGGCTGTCGGCTCGTATTCTGAATCTTATAGAAAAAAAGCAAAAAAGGCAAAAAAGCAGAACATTCAACCTTTAAACTATGTTTATGCTCGGCTATTAAAATAATTTGTTACGGCAATAAATCATTACGTATATGAATTTGTAATAATCATTTTAAAAATTTGAGCTTATTTTTTTTATAAAATTTTTTATAATAAATATTATTCGTTCAAGCATATACGATGTACGATTATAAAAAATTTCCATGCGTAAAAAAATCAAATACTTCCTGAATTTCATAAGGAATAAAATACTGCCTATTTTCAAAAAACCACATTAAATCAGTTTTAATTTGAGACAAAATCATTTATACATTATTTTAAAATACTTAGGAGTTTATGAATTATTCTATTTTATCTTAAAACATTATAAACCGTAGAAAAGTTCTCATGCCTAATACACAACTTTCGCTATTAATAAATGATTTTTAAGTCTTAAAAATATGATTATAAGTGGCATTATAAGTTTTGTCTATACGGATAAAACACTTACTGTCAATTTCTTTATCGATTTTCATATACAAAACCAAATAATTCACGCAGCACTTGTATGGCTAGAATTCCACATCAGAAATTATAAAATTATGACCTAGTATTTACTTTTATTTCTCCTATATCAATTAGAGATAATCATGTAAATGAGCTAATATCTTGAAAATATGAAAAATTTACATAATTTGTTTATCTACAGTGTTTAAAAAACTTAATGTATGAAAGGAATCACTGTTAATATAACAATACTTTTATCAATTATATATCGAATTCATATCAACCAGAAAATATTTATACACATCCCTAATAAATAGAAAGCCACTCTAATCCAAGCTAAATGACTAAATGAAAATCTTAGCATACAAAATGCAAAGAGCCTACCTCGCATACACACGTACCCGTTCGTGCGTACAAGGACAACGACGAGGACTTTGCGCGAAGCCTCTAATTATTCGGCGTAATTGAGAGCATCTCGTCTAGATAAATATCCGGCGAAATGCCAGCGCTGTGTCGCACGATCGCCTGGTATAGTTTTAAAAGCTGTTCCGCCCGGTGAGCCAGTTTTTTTCTTTCAACCCACCCTTTTATCGCGTGTCAATATTTAAGTAGTACCTATGGCCGTCAAAAGCGAAAGCGCATCTATTTTTGCTTCTATGATTTTTCTTTGTTATTGTGCGATCAGTGTTCGGGTGTTATTATCTGTTGAAAAATGATGAGGAGACGAGTGAGGGCAGTCAGACTTTTGTGGAATATTTTGAGGCGTTATTTGGACACTGTATCCATCTTTCTGGAGACGAGATTCATTTCACCTTTGGGAGTCGTGTTACTGCTTTACCTCTACGTGAGGAAAAAATTAAAAAACCGACGGAGCTCATCATGACTCATCATGCTTGATCGCATAATTTCGTGGAGCTTGATTTCGTCCTTTGTCCGGAGTTCGCGGTCTTTTGCGTAATAGTGACAAATTATGTTTTGATTTAAAGTAATTGTTATGTTCCTGAATTAATTTTGAAAATTTCTTAAGATGACTTCACGGTGAATATTGCTTGAGGCTGTCAGTGAAATGAAAATTTTGTCTGCAAATTGCTGCTGATTAGCATAAGTTAATTAGCGTTATTAGGCCATTCGGGAAAAATTTTACATAATTTCACAAAATGACATACGCTTTCCTCTTATTTTTTGCAAAGTAAATACATAAAGTAGAAGTTTATATATATTTATTGAAATGTAATTTCAGCAATAAAATTAATTTTCACACACTAAAAATTGTTTCTAAAAAATAGGTTTTATAATATTAGCATTTTTAAGAAAAATGTTTACCGCTTCCTAAAGGCTTTATAAATATTTATCATTCATTGTATGTCAAATAAAAAATTTTTGACAATGAAATTGGAGAATAAAGGAAAATGAATTAACAAGAAAACTTTAGTATCAATAGTAATTTTAGTATTTGACAATAATTAATAATGTAGTTGTAAATTTGCCAAGCGTATAGCATGTGTAATTATTTATTTTAAAGTACTTATTTATTAGGCATTAATTATAAAATATTTACTGTAATGCTTTGATTATACCATTTAATGATAAAAACAAATTATATTAAAATTTATTAAACTATAGGTTATCACGATGTACAAATAAAATGTAAATACATATATCATTTATATATACTTGTAACAAAAAAGTGTTACAAATTATCAAGAATTAAGTTCGAGAAAAAAGTGTTTCATAAAAAAGCTCTACATTACTTTACAAATTAAAATTCAGTTTTGCTCGTTTTCTCTACATTATCATCATATTTCTTTATTAAAATTATATATCTCTAAACAAACCAGCGGCAAAAAAATACTACCCGCAACTACAATATCGCGCATACAAAAATACAACCACTCCACCCCAACGCAACAAACCCAACCAGTACTAGGTATAATCAACAGAGCAGCGCAGAAACCTGCAGCTCGACGCCCGATAACACCCCAGCACCCAGCCTTCCCACTCGAACGGCGAAAAATCTTTAACGTCGTTCCCCACCAGCGCGCGAGCGTCGCTCTCGTCAAGTGCGGCTCTCGAAAAGCTCGCAAGCTCTCCGATCGATCAGCTGTCCGCACCGCGCGGGTTTCCCTGGCTCTCCCAACGCGCCTCGCCGCGCCGATCTCTTCGTTAACGCGATCAAGAAAGCTAACCAACCTCGATAACCAAGCACCGGTCGACACTGGTAAAATGTCCCTTCGCTTCGCGCCGCCGCTGCCTCGTCGAGCTTGCAGAGTGACGCTACTGCTGCTCGTCTCGCGGCTGTCGCGCGAATGAAGGACAGCTTGGTATAGCAGAGCGGCATCACAGCGAGGAGGAGGAGGAGGATAAGGATGATCCTGCCGTCGTCCGGGGGCCTGGACTTCGCGGAGGCCGGCCGCGAGACCAGCTACTTCGCCCTCCAGCCGTCGAACCTGAGCTCGCCGAGCTCCTCCGACGAGATCGTCGGCGACTCCAGGTTCCTGGGCGAGCCTTCGCTAGAGCACGACAGGAGCAGCCTCTGTCCGGGACTGTTCTATTATTACTGGCATAAGTGAGTTTCGCGCGTGAATGTAAGCTGTTTTTTAAGGTAGATGAGTTTTTGGGTATATGGGCAAGAAGTTGTTTAGAAAAATTACCGTGTTTGTACGGTGACTGGGGGGTCATGTTGCTTCTATGTGAAATGTTGTGGTGTAGTACGGTAAAAATTATGGTTTCCTAGAATACTTTTTTGAAATCATTATAATTTTTACGGTGCTGCACCATAATTTTTCGGGTGGGATGCAAAGTATCTCATGGTCATCGGGCTTGCACGGTAATTTTTCTGAAAAAATTCTTTTCGTGTGGAGTGTTGATATTTTTATTTTAGAACAGTGAAGACTTACGGGAAGTAATTGAGGAGATAGAGCTGACTATAAAGTGCTTAAGAAAAGGTCGTAGAATGTTTTATTTTCGTTTTTGCTTTTGAAGATAAGTCACGTCTAGTTCTTTGAACGTAGTGTATATTGCACAACTCGTACAAGTGGAATTAGTTAAACTATGAATTACAGTAGATCCATCATATGTTTTGCTATTAAGCCTATATATATAGAAACTGCTTTTCTAAAATAATTAAATCTAATTATGTAATATTTTTTACTTAAGATTGATTGTTTGAAATGTTACTTTGAAGTAAATAAAAATTTATAGTATTGTATCTATAGTATAGTATAATATTGAATTTTTAAACTCTAATTTTAATATATTATTGTAAAATATATGGTCAGAGTAGTAATATTATTAACAAAAATTTTTTTAGTTAAAACTATGATACTAAAAACAACTTAAATTTTAAGAAACAAATTTTCATCTAAAAACCTATGTAAAAATTTACTCCTAAAATATGTAATTTTAATTGACAATTATATTCATTAATATTTTTTATGTTATTTATATTTCTATAAATTTAATAGTGGATTAAAAAGATTAAAAGTATTTTTTTAAATTAGAATTTTCGCGGTATAGCAATGTATTACCACTCACGGATAATACAGACAAAAACACCTGTTTTATCGACACTGTGTTGACCTGCAAAAAGTAATTTTCCAGATTTTTCCATCAGATTGCGTTTAAGCCTCATAATATTAAGAGTTTCCTCAACAGATCAAAAAATACACATAATTCTTTTGCCAGGCATGTTTGTTAAAACAGATAAAGAAATTATGTAAAAAATAATAAAAGAATGTTTATTTTTTATCTCTACACTTTTTTAACCGTCATTTGTAATATTGAAAGCAATTATTTTTTTAACTTTACAAAGATATTTGAAAAGCGATAAGCATGGACGTTAATTTCAGTTTTTATTTTCTGATTTTGCTAGCGAGCCTAACCTCATTCTATATACTTTCACCGACGCTCGCAAACTTAAATAACGTACTTAAAATCGTGAAAAGTCCCGATAAAATAACGCCTGGCCTCTTTTCATCGAAAATGTCACTTACTTATAGTGTTTTCTTATTGGACGTAAGCTGACGATTTTAAAAACACCGGATGGTCTATGTCAGCTGGCTGGATGTCAACGCCTGTCTTGCACAGTGAGTTCAGAATGATGACTGGAGTAAATATTCGTGCGTTCCGCAATCAAGTCTCGCAAGGTCTTCCGAGGCGCAAATATAAAAAATGTGCATTCATGAAATTAATTTGTTTTTTTTGTAGCTCGGTGATGCTGTAGACTATCCTATCTTCGAATAAATTTGAGATTATGCCTGAAGTATTTAAATTAGCAGCGACTTCAGGTCGTACTTTTATCTCTAAAATCATGAATCTAACCATTAAGAATTTAAATTCTAGTTTACTTCTGTACAGTTTTTTTTAAAATTTACTTCCTTTGTCGATTACTGGTTCATGATCGAGATAACGCGAATTTAAATGCAAAGTGAAAAGTGGATAAGAAGTTTGATTGATTCACCGAGTGATCTGTATCATCAAAATACCGTTTCTAACTATTCTGTTTGTTATTTTACTTTTTTTCTATTGTGAAATCGCAAGAGTCAATCAATTATTACGTGTGATAAGATTAAGGTAAAAATATTAATATAATCTTAATATTTGAAGCGTACTATTTAATTACTCGTGTAAAAAATTAATTAAGAAGTCACAAGAGAGTACTTAATCATTAATCAAAGTTTAGAAATTAATTAGGCCCTTCTTGAAATATAGTTTAATTCAATTGATTAAGCTTATTTTTTGGCTTTACAAACGAAAATTATACCCGAGTAATTTTGCTATTTTATAGTAGCAGCTAATTAATCAATATTTTCCAACTTCACTTTGTAACAATAGAAAGATTCTAGGATTCTTCGGAGCCATTATCGGTCGAATTTATTTTAATACTGCAATGACGTTGGTTTTTTTTCAAAAACTTTAACGTGATAATAGTTTCGTACGGTCTACGCGTTAAAATGTTTTGCAATGTCTAATAATTTTCTTGCAAACCAAAATTAAATTAGCTCATAAGTTGCTTTAAAAAAGTTTTAAAAAGTAATAGATAATTTTAAGTTTTTATATTAAAATTTTGTCATTTAATGCAAATTAAAATCATTTAACATTTATTTTTTATCAGAAATCATGTAACATTGGTCTCAATACAAAATTATATCTATTTTAACTTATTATAATACTATTAATTTGCTAAACCTTATACAATTTTTCGATAATTGTCTTCAATATTTTCAATTATCGTAGCTTCAATTTTAATATTTTAGCTTATAAAATTTAAATATTATCTAGAGCTCGTTAATTCGAACTATTTATGATGTCAGCAAGTTTGAATAATGGACTTTATAATTGTATTGTATGATTAATCAATTTGCGACACCCATTTATATATTTTTACGAAGCTTTTGATAGCAGCGTTCAGCAGAGCGATGCAATAGGCCAGTCTACATTTAAGTGTCCACCAAGAAAACCATTAGTACATAAGCGCACTTAAAAATTCTCAATCATTTTTCCGATTTTTCTCATATTGAAATGTCAGAAAGTATATCAACTAACATGTCAGGATCATCAATTATTTAAAAAAATCCTCCCCATAATTTCCGCACCAAAATCTATACACACAAGCACCAAACCAACTTAAAAACACCCTTCTAAAATTCGTCCCTCTGATTGCAGGCCATGTCTGTCGAAGAAGCGGATGGTGATAGGCGGCGCCGTGCTAATCGGCGTCCTCATGATCATAATTCTGATCAGCGTCCTGCACAGCGGCGGCAGCGATCAGAATGTCCAGCTGGTGCCGCCGGACCCGGAGGAGCCGCTGCCGCCGTCTGGGAGCATGCTCAGGTCCTTCAAACGCGGCGCAGTCTGCGCCGATGGTGCGCCCTGCGCTCTTATTGGCAAGTACGAAATGGCTTTTTTTCTTGTGAGCTTTAGAGAAGTGATTTTTTGCGTCGGGAGATTGGTTTAGACGGATTAAAGATACGGTTTGTAAAGTCGGAATGGATTTTAGATTGTTTTGAAAATTATCAACGCAATTGAACGATTTGGTTTGGAATTCGGACAAATGAAGTGTGTGATATTCAAAGTAGCTACGGTTTTTTTCTATTTCAATGTTGAAATATAATTGATTTTTTGTTTTACCGAAGCAAATTTGTAATCTTAAAAATATAAATAAATAAAACATGAAGAAAGAATCATCAATAATTATCAATAACTCATATTTAGCTTTCTTTCCTGGTGTTAATTTGTGAACCAATTTAAATATATAGTTGGCAATGCTTTAACGATGTATTTAATACCAGATAATTAACGTGTAAATTTGAACTGTAAACTAATAATAATCTATACAACTTGTCATTTGCTCTAGACTTATCGCACTGTTTACAATAACTTTTGTAATTATTATCGTTTACTGCATGAAAGTGATTTCTTCAATTAAACAAATACAAATTTTTTAGAAATATACTTGACCGTAATGGATCAGCTGTCGATGCGGCAATAGCTTCTATGATTTGCAATGGAATGATCAACATGCAAAGTATGGGTTTTGGCGGTGGATTCATTATGACAATTTACGAGAAGGCGACAAAACATGCTTACATCCTGAATGCAAGGGACTCCGCGCCAGGAGCGGCTCATGCACACATGTATGACAATACACCGTCGTACGCGTCACGAGCTGGTAAGCAAAATTGTATAGACATAAATTTCAAAGAACTTGTTCGAGTAGAAGTGTAATTATTTCGTAAACTAAAGTATTTAATAAACTCATTAAAAAGGGTAATTAAAGTATGATGTAGTACTTAAATCAATTTTTGTAAGCAGCTAACGAAAGAGCTTGTTAAATGAATGAAAAAATTATTTTACATATTATTTCTTTTGCCTATTGTCTAATGTGAAATTGTTTTAATCTGCAATAAGAAGTTAAAATTAATCTGTATATATACGAATAAAACATAAATGTAAGAGTGCTCTTTAAATTTTTTCATTGTGTCATAACAGGCGCATTGGCAATGACAGTGCCAGGTGAGCTAGCTGGTTACTGGACAGCACATCAAAGATTTGGCAAATTGCCATGGGCTGAATTATTTAATCTAAACATCGAACTTTGCGAGAGAGGATATAATTTGTCGAAAATTCAATACGAATCTCTTGAATGGAACTCACATAATATTAAAAACGATGAAGCAATGAGGTAAATTAAATTTTTTATATATATTTTAAATATAAAATAAAAGAATCTCTTTTTTACTGAAGTATGCTTCGTAGAAAATTGACCAGAAATTCTGTCCGGAATATGGTCAATTTTCTACCGAGGATAAAACAATAACAATATTTTCTTCAATTTCATTCTGTTTATTATTTTTAAGGAATATTGCAGTTTTACAATTAACTTGATTTTGCTTTTCTAAGATTATATAAATAATTATAAAGATAAAACTTTTAGAATAAAGTATTAAACGACAATGCAATAATTTCAGGGAAATATTTATAGATCCTGCGACTAATCAATTTCGCAAGATAGGGTCTGTTATTAAACCAAAAAAGCTCTGTGAAACAATGAGGATAATTGCTAAAAAAGGTGCAACAGAGCTCTATAATGGCACTTTAGGAGAGATCCTTGTAGAAGACCTAAAGAAACGTGGCAGTATTATCACAATGAAAGACTTGAATGATTATCGGTGAAATTTTTAAAAATATTATTTTTTTAGATTATAAAACAGTTATATTGTTTTAATAATATTACATATTATTATAAAATAATAATATTTTAGAGCCGAATGGCAAGAGGCTGAATCAACGACACTTTACGATGGAACGAAAATTTATACAACGGGAATTCCTGGAAGTGGAGGTTTACTGTCGTTTATCCTAAACGTTTTTGACGAATTTCACTTTAAGCCAAGTGATATCGCTGATACGAATTCTACTGTTAAAACATATCATAGGATGATAGAAACTTTCAAATACGCTTACGCTCTTAGAACGCAACTAGGAGATATTGATCTACCTGAGGTAAATATTTTATAGAAAAAAATTTATATTATTTCAGAGTAGTAATAATATAAGCTAAATAAGTGTTTTTTATACCTGAAAAAGAGACATAATGTGACATTTTTGTTTCAAGTTTATTTTTCTCATAAAAGAAACTCTTCGATTACATTATTTTTTCAATATTAAACTATTTCTTTCAATGCCGATATAAAAATATTAAATATCTTTTTATTTTAAGACGGAAATAAAGTACTATATGTGATATGATAAAAATCTTACTTTTTACCCATGTTGCATATTGTACAGTCATGATTGCTAGTACAAAATAATCATAATTGAATGAAGTTTTGTTTACATATAAGTTTATTTTTAGTTATACAAAAACTTAACGTCAAAAGACTTCGCTCGTTCGATAAAGGCTTTGATACAAGATAACAGAACATGGGATGATCCTAATCACTATATGGCCCAAAACTCAGGAAATACTGACGATCACGGTACAGCACACATTGCTGTTATTGATGAAATTGGTGATGCAGTATCAGTCACTAGCTCTGTTAATATTTAGTAAGTTTGTTATTTTAAATATTGCTATTAACAAGAAATATTTTTTTTTAAATTAAAAAGTATGAAAAAAGTATAAATTTTAGTGATTAAAATTGTTTAAAATTAGAATTTATCTTAAAAAAAATAATTAATTTGTATCCAATAAAGTATCAGTTAATTAATCTCAATATAACGTTGAAAAACAAGATGCTAGATTTCATCAATTTTTATTAATATACCTCGTGCTTTATTTTATTATCATTCTATCTTTGTAACAGTTTTGGAAGTTGTGTTATGAGCAAGAGAACGGGAATTTTAATGAATAGTGGAATGGACGACTTTGGTTTACCCGACAGAAAGAGCTATTTCAATATACCGTCCAATAAAAACAATTATATTGCGCCGGGAAAGAGGCCATTGTCATCGATGAGCCCGTCAGTTCTCGTTGATAACAATGGAGATGTCAAAATGACGATAGGAGCTGCTGGCGGCACCAAAATTACAAGCGCTGTTGCTTATGTAAGATTATATCTTCAGTTTATTTGTTTCAATAATAAAAACAAAGATATTTATCTTTTTTTAACTAAATATAGAACATTTGCCAATAAAAACTAAATAATTTTTTTAATTTTTCATAAATTGCAATTAAGATAAAGCAAAATTTTCATTATTACCAACAATTAGAAAGCCTAGTTTTTTCGTTGAATATTTACCTTAAAGCAAAAAATCAATCATATATATTTTTACTTTTTCCAGAAACAGTAAGAACTAGAAAAATCTTTAACAAAAATAATAAAACAGAAATAATTGTTTTCTCACAACTAATTATTTCAGCTTCAACCCCACCACATTCTCAATAAAAATAGCTAAATTTAAAAAATTTCTGCAGGTGATAGCTCGGCACCTCTGGCTGGGCAACACGATTAAGGAAGCGGTGGACGCGCCACGAATACATCATCAGCTCTATCCGATATACGTCGAGTACGAATACGGCGTGACAAGGCCGATCGTAGAGGGGCTCAAAGCCCTGGGTCATCAGACCTTTCGTTACAGAGATCGCGGAAGCGTCGTCTGTATACTCACCAAGGAAAACGGCACGATTTACGCTAATGCCGATCATCGCAAGGGCGGAGACGTTTACGGACTTAATTGAGCGTCGATCGGCTTAGTTTTTATTGTGAGAATTTTTTAATATGGCTCACCGTGAGCGATGGGCAGGTGAATTATTGGCTAAATTGAGCGTAGTCAAGATTGAGAAGGTTTTAAGTTTTTTTTACGAGTTTACGAATTTTAATCTCATTCTTAATGAAAATGCAAAATCGATTTTTATTGATTGGAAGGTGATTTTTTATATTGAAAAATTTTGCGTGATTATAAGTTTTATTTCTTTGCGTGATTAACTGAGTACGGTGAAAAGGTATTTGTGTGACAAATATCAATTTAATTATTTCATTATCACAATGGATTTTTCGTTGTTTTGTTTCGATCAGAGAAACTGGGACCGTGTTACATCGTCGACGTTGGCGATTCAATCCTTTAATGCCAATATTTAGGTATAAGCCAATTTTTAAATACGAATTTTACCTAAGATATCGTTTTAAAATGATACCTTTAAAAAAATGCAATAATCAAAATAAATAAAAATAGTAATGCATAGTATTTTTTTATTTAAAAAAATTGTTTTTATTGTTAAATATATACTCAACGCAAACAACTTCTATAGTGTAGAGTACATCATCACGGGCCCAATTTTCGCTTACGGTTAAGTTCACAAGACCCTGGATTCAGTCAATTTAATTGCGACTAACTCAGATCTGATTGTAGTTATCTTATCACTATTTCTTAATTTTAGAAATGTGA
>JAPYZA010000603.1:0-28514 GCA_030522685.1 Eupelmus azureus | reverse complement strand
ATTATAATGTTTTTGTTTTTTTTTTTTTTTTTAATATTTATTATTTTGTTCTACAAAATGAAGATTAGTTTTTGAAAATAGTGGCGAAGGGTATTTCTGGTTACCGTTAAAGGTTAACAAGGAGGGGATAAAATGTGCCAGAAAGGAATTTCAAGAAGGCTTTAAGGGCCGATTTCTAACGTGTAAGATAAACCGCAGAGTAGATTGTTCCATTAAATGGGCCATTCTGTAATAAATATAAGCTATTTAATCTCAAATTTATGTTATTTTTAAAAAAAATGATGAATCTGTGCTGAGAATGATTTGATAGAATGATTTCATCGGTCAAAATATTCTAAATATTTGTGTTATAGATACCAGAGAAGTAGACGATAAAATTGGAGAAACAACTTTGATTTACGCGTTGATCTGTTAAATAATATTGATTTTTTCGAAACTTATAAGTAGTCGGAGATAGCATAAAAAAGTTACTAAATTTCGCTAAAAAGAATCATTAAAACAAAAAAGAAATTTTTAATGATTTTTTTGCGATATTTTTTTAGAACATCAACGTTTGAATTAAAGCATTTTTTGTATAGTTTTATTGTTTGCTTCTATTTTCTTGTTTGAATTAGTATTCTTGTTTCCAAATAATACTTATTAGATACTAACTATAAGTACTACAAGTTGCTTATTGAAAAGAAGAGCCCATTTAATGAAACTATCAATACTGGACTTCATTTGTTGGTGTTGCAAAAATCGACCCTCAAAGCCTCCTTGAAATCCTTTTTCCACACATTCTAGCCCTTCCTTGAAAGTCAGTTTATATCTTGGTTGCAAAGAGTAGCACTTTTAGATTCTTGTACGTTTCGCCATCCAATTACAAAGCCTAGTGCACTTACCTGTCCTGTCGCAAAATCAGGATGGCGAAATATACTAATTTTTTTCAATAACTTCTTAAATATAATTTTTATTATCGGTGTTTGTGGAATAGAGTCTAGAACACACGCCATATATTGATTGAATGATTTAAAATACATAGTAATAATAAAGTATTGATCTTCAGGTGATGTAAATTTTATCGATCTCACGGATAATATAACTTTATTATACATTATTGACATTTTGGCTATATATGTTTGTGGCATTCCTTTTAAAACAAGTTTAATAATTTTGTAGTCCAAAACAAGTTTATATAAATTGGAAATAACAGTACACTTTACGAAGCTCGATAGAATCGACTTCATTTAAATGATATTAAATTTCTGAGATTTATTGACAGAAGTCATTAAACGATAGTAGAACAATAGCAACTTTAACCAATTCTCTAACATCCACAACTTTTAGGCTACTTCAATCATAAAAGCAGTTCACTTAGATCGATTTTATATTAAGTCCAGTCGTCATATAGTCAGCACCAAACAATTCCTTACTCTCTTTGCTAATTAAGCGTTTCCTTGTAGATACTTACGAAGCACCTCCAACCGACAACGAAGGCTCCACTGAAAATTTCCTCGATATTTTATAGCAAGAAAAGAGAGGGAGAGAGACCTCCTGGCGGCCCCTCCTGGCTTTTTTCGCAGGCGCACAATTTTTCATCGGCCGCCACCGCCGCCGCTGTGGCAGAGCTTCGCTCTCGTTCTGGCATTTGGCCGGGGATCAAAGGATCAGAGGGGCCTAATTGCTATTTACCCTAGCCTCCCCCCTGTGTCTAGCCCACAAGCCTGCTCGTACGTTTTTTTGTGACTCTCTCTCTCTATTTTTTTTCGTTGCTCTATTTTTATACTCTACGCTTTCTCGCTCTATTCCCTGCCGGCATCTTTTTATCCGTTGGTACCTAGGCTAGAGGAAGCTACTTTTCCTTCTAGGGCCGTGGCTTCTATACTCTCCTGTGCCTTTGCTTCCGTATCCCTTGGATTTTCCGTGCTCTTTTTTGGAAAGTTTTGTCTTTTTTGAGGCTATTCTTGACTCAGACTAAGGCGCGGGGATCTGGGGTGCTCTTTGAGATCGGATCGGAATTTAGATTGACTGCAGTTGTAGGTGTGAGACATCGATGAACTGGAAATGATTTAAAGTCTAAATTTTTTTTATATGTACCAACTACTGATATAATAGTAATTTGACTGTTGGAAATTTTAAAATTGCTATTTTTTGGCCATTTTCTTCTTTATAAATCACTAACTAGCCATTAAATGGCTACTAAATAGAATCACGTCTACCAGGGTGGATAATAAATTACCCTAAAACTGTTTTAGGGTAAACCCCAACTCATCAGCAGATAAGCAACTCGCTACTCTTCACCCAGCACACATTATCAAATCCAAATTAAATAACCGTCCCAGCACCACACCACCTCTGTCGCAAGACAAACACAGCTCCCGCCTCCAAATATCCAAGCCTCTCTCCAACTTACGCCAAATACAGTCTTCTGATTTCCATCCCCCCTGAGCGAAAACGTATCCAAAGTCTAGCGCCTAAGTCTGCCGGCAAAACAAATTTCCATAAACAAATGCGCGGCCGCGCATGCTGGCCATTATTCCAGATCCTCGACGCTCTTCACGCGCACGCGCGCACGAGGCGTATAATCTCGGCGATATGTTGAGCCAGACAGCTGGAATAATAAATCTTCGCCTCGCCCGGGACGTCGAGTTTTCGGTTAAAACTTGACTCTACAGGAGAGATGCAAGGAGAGAGAGGAAAAGGGGAAATTTCGCGGAGAGCTGCTTTGGAGAGATCTCGATGCTGTGGTTTCTTACTTTTGCAAGTAAGGGAGTGGGCTCTTGTTACGGATGGTGAGCTCGATCATGCGGAAATGTAGAGGTAGACGTTTTTTTCGATTTTTAAGGTGAGGTTGGGAGCTTGGTTTTGGAGGGTTGAATGATCGGTGCTTGAAATATTTTTTAGAGCGTGCGTATTGGTTCTTTTTGTATTTTAGAAAATGCGCTGTTAAAAATATTTACTTGAAACTTTAGTTAAAAATAACTGAAATTTAGTCCAGTCATATGTGATTGAAAATACAGTTATATTTTTTTGAGAATTCATGAAAAATTATTGAAAATTGAAAACGATTGAAAAATCCGGTAATTTGATTGAACTTTACATAAAATTGTAATTGAATTCATTTTCAGTAACATACCTGGAAAAAATTTAAAGAAGACTTCAACAATATAGGTGCTTTGTTTTTCCATGATTTATGTATGATAAAAAGCATTGATGAATGCGATGATTAAATATGGTACAAGATTATTTCAAATTAAATTTCTTTTTAAAAATGCATAAATAACTGTTTCGCAAATTCTATATTCAATGTTTAATGTCAGTTTATTAATAAATATAAATGAAGCGGGTTGCATGTAATTCATAATAATTGATAATCCTTACTTAAACTTTTAAAATACGCTATACAATTCCCGATTATATTAATTAAAATTCGACGTAAGTTTATTTAAATTTCAGTATTCATTAAAGTACATTATGGAATTTAATAATATTAATTAGTACTCTTGAAATTTTATTAAAAGATTCGTGAATAAATAATACGAGTTAATATTCCTCTTTCTCCAATCATATTTTCATTTTCTCATTCTACAAATAAAGAAAGTGCAAATGCAATCAACAACGTAAATAAACCAACTTTCAATCATTATTATGATCGCACCCATCTCACTCGCGCGACCAAAAATATTTTCTAATTCCAAAAATTTCCTTCCGCCAGTCTGCGCCGCTCATGTAAATTTCAAAATACTGCAATCCAATCCATCCTATACCGCAAACGAAATTCCAATAGCATATCCAGGGCCCTCTGAAAAATTCACCACGCATGCTCTCCTAAAAACAAACCCCCCACCATCCATCATCCTCCCGGAAAAAATATAACATGCGCATGCATACCTACAGCCATGCTCAAAAATATATTCCGCCGCGAGCGAGCGCGGTGCCATTTAGAAAATGCAAATTCCAGAGTGCATAGTCCCCCGTCTGGCCGGAACATATCTTCGAGGGCGCAGTTCGAAAAAGGAAGAAGTAGCACGACGACGACGACTCTCTGGAGGATCCTGGGCTACAGATTGTGCAACTTCGAATCCCGTGAAAAATGTCCCGCGCTATTTTTCAGGATTAGTCCGTCCCGGGCGCGTCCGAGTTTGGCGAACGCGATGTCGGGGTAAGGAAAACACGGCTCCGTCTTTTTCGAGAGTAAGACTGAAGATGGAGGACGGGGGCTGAGCGGATTTGGCGCGAGCTGTTTTGGGCTTTTTGATGGGACGTTTATTGATGCATGAAAAATGTTGGAGTAATCGCTGCTGCTTAAGGTTTCGTGATGCGTTTTTTTATTAGTTTTAAGTTATAAAATTCAAAATAATTGTAAATATTTTGTAAAATTTATCAGCGATAAATTAAAATTTTTTTTATTATAATATTTTTAATGGCTATTATTTGTGCTGAATTAATTGCAACTTGTTAAAAAAATTAATGTCTAAAAATTTTAAAATAAAGATAATTTGTAAAAGTGGTTAATAAAATTTAAGTATTTTAATTGAACAATTGAAGAGTATGATAAACTAGATTTGAAGTCGTAGAAAAAAATAATGCTTAGTTAACAAATACAACATGTATTTATCGACTACGTAGAAATTTGCTTCACTATTGATATTTTAGTCTGATAATTGCAAGTAAGCAATTGAAAAAAAAAATCGGTACATATTTAGACTACTCCAATTAAACCTAGCGTATCATACAGCAATATCAACTAACAAAGCATCCATCATCTAACATTCTAATTGACGCTAATCACCGAAGCGTCAGTCAAACCAAACAGCAAAACATTATCTCACTCCGTGCCTCTCTAAAAATTCCTCCCGTCACATACTGTTTATTCGCAAAATGAACATTCGAGCCTCTCAAAGTCCACAAAAAAACAATTAAGCTTGCACGCAAAGCCGAGTTACATCAGCGCTGCATATCCGCAGCGATAACAACAAAAAAAGCAACGGTCAATCCGCGCAGCCTCGTTCCGATGTTTGCTCAGCGAATCCTGCTCTCAGTGCGTATACGTTAATTATCTAGTCTAAATAAAAAAAAAGCTGGGCGCGTGCGCTAGAGAATTGACGTGGGATGATGCGTGTTTTGTCGACTATTTGCTCAGCGCGAGCGCGCGAGTAATGCGAAAATCAGGAATAAAATTGCATAAACAAGACGGCAATCGAATTCTCGAAACGCAGTATCCGCCGATGATAAACAAGGATGAGCTTATGATATATGGAAGGGTTGGCTGTAAGTGGTGAAATCGCTGAATGAGATAGGAGGGAAAAAATAGATTTTTTTCAAGCGAGTATGGAAATTGAAAATTGTTTTCGCAGACCTTTGCTTGTTGTTTTTAAATCGACGTTTGTAATCGAAGTTTAAAAGAAAAGGGCATGTACTAGAATTATTTTAATCCACTCTTTAAATCAAGCCTATTATAACTTATAATATTATAGATTTATACAATTTGGAAAAAAATTTGTTTTATTAAAAGATTCCGCAATTATGTATTCGTCATTCATAATGAATATTTTAACCGTTCTATATTTAGTTTGCAAAATTGCTTTCATTTAAAACAAAAATACATCTTCATACATTCACAAAAAACACTAAAAAGCAAGCCAATATTTACGAATGACTGAAACCCATTCAAATCCATTAGACTAAATTCACCTAAAAAGAGTCTACTTACGAACAATTTTTCAGCAGCGCTCCGCCAGATAAATTCTCCTCCTACTCCCAACTTTATTCCTATCAATAAACACGCTTCCTACCGTCCTGAACTAAACGCGTTATATAGCAACCAGTCGGGAAATCGCGGCTGCATATACACATTTCCCAGCGATAAATTCAGTCTCAATTTCAACTTTGCGAATCTCTCGCTCGCGCAAAAATTAAACAGGGCGCAAGCTCTCCCTTCCTCCCTCTCCCCCAGGAAAAAGTATCCGGCAAAGTTTCGTCTGGGCGCATGCATCTTCATTCGTTCCTTTTCCCGTAGCTTTTCCTTGAGGGAGGGAGACATGAAAGCGCGTCGAGTAAAAAAGCGCTCGCACGAAACTCCGTGGAGGGTCGTTATCGGGAACAGGAGGAGACGAATGGCGCGGTGAATGGCTGAGATTCGAGTGAAGTGAGGGCTTAGCTTCGAATCGGAAGAGCTTCAAGTTGTGCCGGGGGAGTTTATTAATAGTAGCTTTGTTTCAACTTGGCTGATCATTTCTCCAAGGTTTGCTGTAAGTATTTCGTAGGCTTGGACTTAGCGAATGGAAGCTAGAGTCGGTCGATCGTTAGATTCCCGTTAATAACCAAAAGCTAAATTAGAAGCATAATACAGAAATTTAAAGTGAGAACGTCTCAAGCCTCTCGATTAACCTGGCTTGCATTAATCATCGCTATCAAGCCGTCGGCCTATGCTCCATTCATTCGGCCCTCAAATTTCGACATCCGGCTCTCCTCGGGCCATTATATAGCCCTCGCAGTCTCTTCGGGCTTCGGGGCGAAATTTCCGAGCCGATCGCGCGTCAGCGGCGAAACTTGGTGGTTTTCTCTCTTAAGTTTCAGCCGGCGATTTATCACCGGGAGCGAGCGCGCGGACTGCGAGGATAAGATTCGAGAGGAGAACAAACGAGAGAAAGCGGCCCGCTCGCAGCTCTCTCTCTCTCTCTCTGGGTGTAATGAAGTGTAGCCAGCGCGATAATCCTTGATTAACTTAATTAAGCGGCTGCGGAAGATTTTGTTGACGTAGGTGTGTTCTCTCTCTCTCTCTCTCTTTTTGCTCTTTTATGTTCGTTCGGCTCGTTTCGCACCGAGCGAAGTTTTGTGATGACCGAGGAAAATTTGACGGCTGACTAAGGAGGGGGTGGCTTAAGTTCTGGAGTCTGAGCGGCTTGTTTTGTGATTTATCAAGAAGAGGGATGACATGTAGGGTATTTGGGTAATATTGGGATAGTATGAGGATGACGTTAATGTGGTACTGGTATTACTTTGGTAGCGAAAAATAGATTTTTTAAAACATTTTTAACACATTATAGAGTGTTATTAAATGTAGAAGTATCGAATCATTAAATGTAGAAAGCTTTATTGATCTCCATGAACTATTATTATTTAATTGACGTTACTGACTTTTCCGACGTTTTAAATTCTGTAAGTCTCTTTTTCAAAAATTAATAATGAAATAAATTTTTCATTATCTGGCAAAAGGACCGGAAGTCAGTAAAGCTAATAAAAGGACAAAAGTTGCGATAAATGAAGAGTAAAGATTTGACTGAATATTATTGAATAATATTCTTCACAAGAAGATTTTCAGTAGTCTTATCAGTGTCATGTCAGACACAGGAATCCTTTTATATTAATGTCTTTACGTATAGCTCTTACTGACAATTAGAGCTTTATTGAAATTCGTAATAACAGAAGTCGATAATACATCATGTATATAAAAAGACTGTTCGTAATCATTAGAAATCTATTACAATTAAATAAAAAATACCTACCTTAACGTTAATAGTTACAACGTCGAAAAATTCAATTACGCACCCGAGTCATCGCAAAATTAAGCTCGCATTTTGTTTCCTGTATAGCGCTGCAACAATATGATTTCTGTCTTCCTTCCCCTCGTTCGTCATCATTCTCATCAAGAACGCTCGAAATCTCGCGTGCGCAGTATGAAGAGCTCGTTTTGTATTATTTGCGCGCGCATAATAATTTACGTATATACCCTTCCCGATGCACTATATAACTCGCGTAGGATATACAGGTGAGAAAAGTATAGTTTGCACGAAGCTGGAGAGACGGAGAGTGAGAGAGAGAGAGAAACAGAGAGAAAGAAACAGACAAAAAGAGAGAAAGTGAGAGAGAGAGAGAGAGAGAGAGAGAGACAGAGACGGAATAAAGAACAAAGAACGCTAGTGCAACAGAGCTGTACGCGAAAAGGTAGAGAGACGGTAGAAAAAAGTGAAACGATGAATGACGGTAGAAAAAAGTACGAGATTGCAGACAATGCTAGGGGTAGGCGCATTTTTCAAGCATTCTTAATAAACGGATGTTTTTGAAAAGATTGAAAGTGCATGCAGGTTTTTATGAATTTAAAATCTGGAGAGTAGATGGAGTTATTATTTTGGGAATGACGGATAAAAATATCAAGAATTTTTTGGTTGATTAACAAAGTTTCAAAAAAGTATACAAGAAGTTCGTAATTATAGTGGCATCATCTTAATCTGATATATGAACTTTCCAATTTATTACACGTAGCGCAAAAATATCAACCTCACCGCCAAATTGCATTTTCCACTCTAATCCGAAAATAAAAAAATGGCAATTATATTTTTCGCAGCTGCGCGAAAATTGGTCGATTCGTCGTCTGCTTAATTCAAGAAGCAAAAACGAGCTCGCGAAGACGAGGGCGAAAGAGAGAGCGGAAAAAGAAGCAGCGCAGCTGGAAAAGTAAAATAAAGTAGAATTAACGTAGTAAGAAATTTAAAAAAGAATAAAACCAGCAAGAAAGAAATGGAAGAATCCAAAGAGCAGCGAAAGAGAGAAGAAGAGTTGGGAAAAGGTAACGAAAGTACTTCAGGCCGCCACTCCAGGAATACTCTCGGCGCTCGATTCTACCTACGCGGTTTCGCTCTCCCTCCTCTCTTTCTCTTTCCAAAAATATCTTTCCAGAATTCGCCTTTGTTCTCGCGAGAGGTAAAACCGCTCACTAAGGACGCGACGACAATCTCAAAACGCATATACATTTCGTGCGTGCAAAAACTAGCGTCGCGAGAAGTGCATTATACAGGACGTTAGCGCTAGCTTTGAGCGGCCTCAAAGGAGAAAAGAGCCTTTGTTTATCGTTTCGTGTTTTTGCTCGCGGTGAATTTTTTCTTTTTTTTTTAAAGAACACCAAACCACTTACTTTGAGAAGCGAGGTAGGTGCGAGCAAATGATGACAGTCGCGAGCAGGATGTTAGAGCATTGATGTGTACTTACACAGAGGAGCATTTTCAGGGGGAGATACTGCGGAAAAAAGACACGGGACTTTACGTGGTAAATAACGAGCTGGTCTTTTCGAGATTTGTTTGGATAGTTAAATTAAAAGAGCGGTTGCTATTTTTTTTTTTCAAGGACGTTCAATTTTGTTTAATCAGCTGAACGAGTACTTTGACATTAATAGACATTTAATATTGTAATTATTTAAATACAATTATACATTCAACCAGTTAACAGTTCACTATATTTTTAATTAAATAAGCCATCTACTTGTTTTAATTGCAGCCACTTTACGTAACAGGTGCATTTTTAGCTTGTGCTATAAAAGATTCATTTGTTAAATATTTATAAAAAGCTGAATAAATATTTATGAAAAGCATTTTTTCTCAGAAAAGCCATCGCACCATTTACCCGAAGTAATACTATATTTTCAATCTCGTCTTACAAATTGGAATACCATTTTTGACCTCGCACAAATATTCTATTAAAAGTAAAACGTCCCCCGCCCACTCGCCGCTGAAATTAGCTGAAAAAGTAACGACCCTCCCGAGCTGAACTCGAAACTCGGCGTACCAATTTAAAAGTTCCAAGCCGAATAGCAGCTCTTGTCGACCGACTTCTCCCCTGTCTTATTTCTTATTCTGTTTTTCGCATCGACGCTTTAAAGAATCTCGGCCGCGTCTACGCCGGCGTGTATATATACACGCATTCAAGCCACAATAATGAATGAGCCACACTCGAGTGACCCCCGCTGCTCTTGGTAGGAACGAGCGTCGTGGAGAAAAGGAAGAAAAGAGCAAAGCGGACGACGTGGAAGAAAGGGAAAAATCAATTCCCTTGCATAAAAAGGATGAGAGAGAGAGAGAGGGGGGGGGGGTGCGCTTTGCTGCAATCTTGACAGATGGGTAAAGCTCGCGTGAATAAAAGATTGGAGTCGCCGATTTGGCCGGCCATTTATTCGCCCGGCGTTCATTGGCTATATCTACACGCGCTCATAGATGCGCTCACGTGCTCATGCACCTTTTTGGACATGTATATAAGAGATACATAAAGAGTATATTTATTCAGATATACGAATACACATACATAAAAGCAGCTTAGATGTTGAAGACAGACGGACAAAAGACTGACAGTATTGATCGAAAGAAAATCAAGAAAAGCCAGAGTCTCGCTGGAAAGCGGAAATGGGAAGAGAAAGAGATCGGCTCTTGCGACATCGTCGCAGTGGAGAAGTCAGGGGTATAGAAGGGAAAAATCTTCCTCTCTCCCTCCGAGTGTACCGAGCGCATTGGTTAATTCATGGTATTGAGCGGGTGAACGAATGAGCTTGCAATGGAAGAGAATGGGACAGAGAGAGAGAGAGAAAGGAATCGTAAAAAGTCAGACGCGCAGTCGAGCGCTTCGTCTTACTTTGCGCCCAGCAGAGTGGGCGAGCTTGATTTTTAAGTGATTCATTCTTATTAGCGAGGACTCGCTGCCTTCGAGATGGTGCGTATTTACTTTGTGCTCTTTAATAGCTGCAAAGTAGTTAATGGGGTGGTATTTTTTTCTGTGTGACAATTTGATAAATTAGGAAAACAGAGAGTTTTCTTGTATTTTGTGGGCTAGTTAATGTGATGGATTTATTTAGCATATTGTCATGTCTCTGGAAAGTAGTTTTATAATAAAGTAAATTAAATCCTATATAATAATGTATAATTTTATATTGTATTTCGTTAATTATAAATATAACAATTGTATACATAAAAGCTTTTTTAATTTTGTTCAAAGCTTTAATAAATTTAATTAAAGGCTCAACAATATAATTTTTATTTCATAATATTTTAATATATTTTGTATTATTAAAAATGTAATCTTTTTCAATTTTTAATTAAAAAAAATAATTTTTTTAAAGTGTATCCAAATATTGGTAAATAAATAGAATCCAACATACGGTAATAAATATTTTTTAAAGATTGATATGAGTAATAAATAATCTTAAGGATCATTTAATATATTTAATACAAAAACACAACCACATGTATCAGAAAATAAACATCCAAATAATATTCGTGAAAAAGAACTACATAAGTAATAATAGATGAAGATTATAAAACGCGGCAGGCGAATATATTATTATATGATGAGATATATATGTTGAAATTTATAAAAGTAAAAGCGAGAACACATACATACATTTATTCATTATCACACATTTGAGTACAAATATTATTACAGTCATATTTTTAAATGGATCTTAAATGGAGTGTTTTAGACAAGTGTTTTAATATAAAATTTAATTAATATTATCTCTTATAATCTATAAGTCAATGCATAGATTAATTTTGGTCCAAAATATCACAGTAATATGAATAAATTTTAAAATAAGTAAAATGTATTTAATTTCTAAATATAGGTACTACAAATCATCTGATATTAGAGAAAACAGGTCGTAATAATTGTTAGTATCAAGTGGCTACAGTAAAATATCCACTCGCGCATCAAATAATACCATATCAATTTATAATTCATATCAATTGCCAACCTAATAAAATCGACATTATTCGTCCACTACACCCACTTTTGCATTTCCAGCGTAAGCCAATCGCCTTTTCGGTAATTCGCCGCAATCCTCTCCACCAATCTCTCTCTCTCTCTTTCTCGTTATTTACATAAACTTCACCTCCGTAAAATTTATGTACACACACGCGCTCCGTTTTCCCGCTCATTTTTTTCCCGCCCATACCGATCCTCTATTAAGATATCCGGTGGCACAACGTGCATTCATTTTTCAAATCGCACCGCCCACGCGTTCGATCCACTCTTGTCTTTCCTCTTCTCCGTCCCTTTTTTTTTACCGTTCGCAATACACGCGCGCTTCTTTTTTCGCCGACTCACAGCGCCGGTATTAGAGAGGCGCGATATTGCGGCTGGCTTTTGTGTATTTGCCGGGACGGAAGCGGCCTGGTCTCTTTTTCTCTTTGCGCGGGAGGCTAAATCCGTTTGGCGGATCGTTGGTCGCCTTTTGCCTGGTTCTCTCGTTCGCCTCCTGTGGACGAGTTGCGCAGATTTGCCTTTTTACGGGTGGGCGAGATTAATCAGCTCTTTCTTTGTTTATCGCTGCCAATCAGTGAGATTTGCGCGGGTTTTGCGTAATTTTTGTCGGACGATGTGGGGGTAAATATGAGAGTCTGGTTGAATTAAGTTTTAAGTTGTATGGGGTATGTTTTAATACTTCGGATTACATTCGCGAGTGAGATTATTTTGTTTTGGTAATGCAAGCATTTATCAATTTATTCATATGTAAATATGTACATCGAAAAAGGGCTTATCGGATACGATTTAAATAACAAAATAGAGTCTGTTAAAATTTGCATATCTAGAGTGCCGGTAGAATCATGTAAATATAATGCATTTTTTTTTAAATTGCTTATCTACCATAAAATTTTATTTCACAGCTATATTACAGATTCGGAACCGAACATTCTTAGTTTAGGTATTCTCATTTATGAAGTGGATATCACAAAAAAAATAAAATCATTTACTTTAACTTTAATATTTTTTAATAAATCATTTATAATTGTAATTTCTGCTATTTTATCGATTAAATAACATTTGCTCATTCAATTCAACCATCTTCTAAATCTACCTCCTAAAATAATATCCCAAATCCTAATCAAACGCAAATCTTCCATCACTTAAGACATCAAAATTTTCAAGAACGCGAGTACTCCGTGTATACCTTCAAATTGAGTTATACCACAGCGCTACAACACAGAATCCAATTAATTTCTTTTACAATGTCGAATACACGTCGGGGAAAGGGGAGGGGGCGTACTCGCGGCTCCCGTAAAACCGAGCGCAAAGCGATAAATTATCCCCGCTCTCGCTCTCCCATAAAAAAAAGCACAAAGTTCCGAGCGTGGCTGCACGCGAGTAAAAGCGATATTTTTCGGTTTATAAAAATGTAGAGTAATTCCAAGAGCGAGCGCGCGAGCCCAGGCCCCCGGGATATCCCACGTCGACTCGATCGTAAAGTTACTTTTTTTCTCCCGCTCGCCCGCTCCTATACGTTATCGCTTATGCTTGAGATTATCGCAAGCTCTCTTTTTGCCTTCCTTCGCCTTGTGCGCCTCTCTGAGTTTCTTTCTTCCCCGGGACTTGGTTGTTTTGTCTTTTTGGGAGTTATTTGTAGTTGGGCTTTTTTTTTCTTGGTTTTATGGAAACGTGGAGATTTCAGATTACTTTTTCAGCGAGTAATTACGGATTTTATCCGAATCATAAATGAAGGTAGTACTTTCTTTTAGGGAACTTGAAGTATGAATGAAGCTGCGAGTTATCTAACAAGGTATTTTATAGATTCTAAAATTTGTTAAAATTTTTGTTTTTGTAAGTGCTTGTAGAGCGGTGAATATAATTTTGAAATACATAATATATTAGTGGTTATGAGATTTAGAGTTTAAGATAAATTTGAAAGGTCCATTAGTTGTCATGAAGATGAAAAAATTTTTTACTTGAAAACCTTTAACAAAATGAGCACTACGTTAAAACATTATTAGATACCTATAAACCTTATAAAATACAATCTTATAAAATCACAATAACCAAAATTAAATTGACTTCAAAAAAAGATCCCACCGTAAAATTAGTCTGACTATAGCCATATTTTATCTACTCGTCAAGTAATATTCCACAACATTTCAATCACCTAGTAACTGAAATAAGCACTTTCACTCTCGTCACTTCGAAGTCCACAAGCAGCCAGCTCGAGTACAGTTGCATTGTCATTTGACAGTGCGCGAAAAATACAGGCTTGTGACGTGTATATCCGTTGTAATACCGTGGAGGTCGCGAGCTTGAGCTTACGAAGCGCAGTAAAATGCCAGTTGCCATTAAGAGATTGGATGGGCTTCTCTGCTTTGGAAAATAAAGACGGGAGGCTGTTTCACGGCGGTCATTTTTATCGAAACTGTACGCGCACTCAGCTTGATAAATTATGCTACGCGGTTGAGAATTTGATTGTAGAGTTGCTTTAAAGGGGGTGGAGAATGGGGTGTACTGCAGTTCTTTTGGAGAATTGTTTATTTATCTTGGGGGGGGGGGGATTAAAAGGTTTCTATTTTTAAGAATATTTTGGATTTTTCGGTAATGTTTAGTTAATATGAATATAATATTTATGATAAAATATAATTTTTGTATATTATAATAGCTTTTCTTCTATGAAAAATAATTTTTCACGAAAGTAAAGAAAACAAAATATAATGAAAAAGTATGAATACAAACTAATTTCAATAAAACAATTACTAAAAAAGCGAATAATATATCAATAGTAAAGTAAGTATCTTCAGTTTCGAGTTACCTACCATCATCATTTCAACCTATATTAATAAACTATCAATGACATTCAAGAGATATACTCAATAGTCAAACCATATTATCTGTCCACAGAACCCAGTAGCTCAAGATTAAACGTCTCCGTGTTCATCACACCGCACACGCACATACAGACGCAAGCGCGCATAATGAGCGTAGAGTCCACAAAGGCAGCTCGCCTAATGGCGCGCGTAATGGCGCGATACTCACCGCAGGGTCCCTGATGCTTAATCCGCGTGTCCTTGCGCTTCTGGCAGCTGATCCGGCGCAGCTGGCAGTGGTTCTCGTAGGTGACGCCGTCGTGACCGCAGACCGGCGCGTGGCTATCGGGGCAGGCAGCCGGACACTGGCACATGGCCTGACCCGTCTCCGACACCACGCAGCTCATGCCCCAGGCGCAGAATGTCTTTTCGCAGGGTTCTGAAAGCAGAAGATGAAAGTCGGAGGTTGAAGTGAGGCTGGTTTTTAATAGGGGTTTCGAGAGAGTGGTTACTTGAGAAGAAGAAGATGTTGAAGGAGCTTACGGATGAATGATTTTGATTTTTGAAGTTTGATATTGGGGGCTTATCGGTAAGATGTTTGTACAATATTGATGTAATGTAAGGGGGATATTCATTATCGAGATAATTATGGTATGTGTAGTTGACTTTGAAAAATTTGATGAATTTCAGGATAAAGTTTTTGTTTCTTTACGTAATTGAGAAATTTGCGTGGAATTCAGCGTTTTCTAGCTATCGGAAATATTTAATTAGGAAAAAGCAGTTGGTCAAAGTGTTTGAAAATAAAATTAAATTTTTATCTAGCTGCAGACTACGAGTTATTCAACATTAATTACAGGAAAATATGTACTTTGTAAATAATCTTTATAATTAGAGGGAAAATTCTCTACAATTTAGTAGTTGTTTTTCATTCCAAGTAGAGTTGCCGAGTTTATAAACTGGGATTTCCCGTTACGTGAAACTTATGAAAGTAATTATTTGATTTAAATTTTTCATCAGTAGGTTCCTTTCAACTTTGATTAGACATATAAAAATAACAGCAGTTTTTTTTAATTCAAACAACAGACTATTACTAGAGTAATAGTAAATAGTAATGTGAAATTATTTACACGTGCAATTGAGTTTTACTTTATAGATAGATACATAAAAGAACTTATATTCTAGTAACATTAAAGTCTCACTGGGAGAGTTTTGTTTGATTATATTCGCATAGAAAAATAGAGAAATAATTACTAAAAAAATCAAATTTTGGTAATAATATTCTCTTTCTATACGATAAAATTATATAGTTAGCTGTTAAAAATAAAAGATTTAATAATAGTAGTTAAAACTAAAATTTACTCCACAAAGAAAACAGGGCAAATTTTACACACTTACAAACTACAATTAAAATGGGTATTATTCACACACATCACCATACCAATAATATACAATACAGGTATCATAATTTTTATTTACTTTTTAAATCACTTAAAATCATTTCGTGCTTTGCAAAAAAGTACAATTTCACCAATTATTAAAAAAAAAAACTAATTCCATCAAAAGTTATAGTCAAGTCCATCAAAGCTTATAAACTAGCTATAATCAGACACCAAAGCGCCGACAAACCCTCAGCACGTAGCGATATTTCGCATCTCCTCTCAGAATCAAAACCCTCCGTCTCCGACTTCACGGCGGACCCTCACTTTTTTCTCTCCCCTTAAAACAGAGAGCAAAAAAGAGCCGGGACTCCGTGCACAAAAAGGCAGCGGAAAATCGACATCCCTTTTCTCTTCTTCTAGACGTCTCCCCTGGAACCGAGCCCAGAGACCGAGCGAGCGTGGATGCAATCAATTTCCTTCGCCTCCTCTCTCAGGAGAAAGTCGATTCCGGAGAGAAGCGCGCCGAGGACGGAAGCCACTCGTTTCTGGAACCGCCTCCTCGGATAATCAGTGCACGCGCTGTCTCGGTCGGTCATTAATATAGCCTTCTCCCCCCCCCCCACTCCGGCTAACTTGATCCGATCCGCGAAAAAAAATTGGTCGGGCCGATCGTCCTTTTTCCGTCCGCGGTCGAATCTTTAACGTTGGATTTCGCCGGCTGTGAAGGATTACGCGCTACGCGGAAGTGGGATTATCGGGACAAGTTTTTTGATGAATGACGAGATGAAGGGGGAGGGATTTGAATACTTGCCGGATGCGCGGAGGGGATGAATGTGAAATCTTCAAAGCGCGGGGCTTTTTTGGGGAAGTTTGATGAATAGCCGGCCGGGAGGATTGAGCGATGATTTTGGAAAGCTGCTGCTGGCCGCGCCGGGCCAAAAGCTTTTTCAGCTGCGAGTGTGTTTGTAGTTTGTTTGCTGTGTATGTTATAAAATTTAAATGAATAAATACGAGTGGTAAAATAATGTTTAGGGTATTGAATAAATAATCGTCCGCGGTTCCTCACAGATTTACAAAATAGAAATTATTTTTCTAAAATATCTGTCAAGAAAGCTTGATTTTTCAGGTAACTTGTAAATTCCCGAAAATTAATGTTATTCAGCAATTGGACCAATAACAATTTCAATATCAAATTATATTCACTTAAAACTCTGAACGCAAATACTAATGAAACGGTTGCCATCATGTCCCTTTATATTACGTTGAATATTTCGGAATCCATCCAAATTTTAACGTTATTACAATTTACATTCCAAACCAAATAGCAAGCGCGACTCTCTCCACCTGACAATTACGTACCGTTTATTTGCCAAAATGTATTACAAAAATCGCGAGTTAAATAAAATCCAATTCCAAAGACCCCCGAATTCCTTCAATCCAAAAGCTCTCCCATTCTCAGCAACAAAACTCGTCCTTGTAATTACAGCGCGGTCCAAAGCACAAAGCGCGCGCTTACCTTTCAAATAAATATCCCCAGTATTGTGCACGCAAGAAATCGGAAGCAAGCCACAAGCTCTTCGAGCTTGCGACGCATCGACTTCGCTCTCGAGAGCCTGAATTTCCTTGAGAGTGAGAGAGCGCATAAACATCCGGCGATGCGTGTGTGTATATAAGCTGTGGTGTATGTGCACGTCTCTTAGCTCTAGGAGCTTTTCGCGTACGATGACGTGGAATTTTGATGGGTTTTGTCAAGGGGACTTTCAGGATGGGAGAACGTACAGGTTGTCTTCTGGCATAGCGCGTTGAGCGGAAGCTCTTGAACGGAGTAAGCGGTGCAGTGCATTGTGGTAGTTTAAATAGCGCATGAAGGTATTGTAGTGGCTTCGGGGTTTTGTGGACTGACGCGCTGCTCTTGGCTTTTGTGAGACGCGAGGGTAAAAATGTTGAGGCGGCTCGAGGAGCTTTAAACATGTTTTGAATGACTTAAAAGACACGCATTCTTATTTCCCTTGGTTTAACATCGCTAATAAATTCCGGAGCTTTCGATACTCTATAATTTTATTTTTCTTTATTGTCGAAAGCTCCAGCTTTTTGTAAAAGCTCCAGGTCCCTTCGAGGAAATTGCTTCAGCGCCTTTGTTTACAATTGTTCCATTGGACTTTGCCGAGCCAGCGAAGAAGGAATAAGCGCGCACGCGTCAGCGCTGCTGTTTGATATGCAAAGTGCGCATACGCAGGCCGCCTTTGTGCCGGAGAAACTGCGTTATCGTATCAAGTGCCGGGGAGGGTTTCCTTTTTAAAGCAATTTTTATGCTCTAGAACAAATTTGCTTTGGACCGCTTTACTATATTTGCCTCCTTCATGCGGCTTTTTCTTCTTTTCTAAGCACACGCGCAAAAAGTGAGCTACGCAGGCGCGTGCGGTTAATTCGCAGCATGAATTTGAATCCGCGTTTGCGCAGCTTGTTACCTGTTGAAGTATTTAAGTTTGTTAGAGCAGTGTGGGCAAGTAAGTTGATAGAGTAGATTTTTACGTCTTTGTTACTTTCGAACAAATAAAGCTGAGGAAGTTGCTAATAACAGTTTCGAAAAAGTATTATTTTAAGAGTTTTGCCCGATAAAGTAATTATCTACAAAATTTCCAATGTTTACATAGTTTTGAATATTCGCGAATTAATAAAGTTATAAAAAGAAAAAAAAATTGATTGTAACCCATGATCATACTGTACAAAATCAGAATTTGTAAAGCACAGTATAACATACCAAAGCCTCAAGAAAACCTTAAAGAAAATAAAACAAACACCGCCAGGCATAAATTATTATCGCATGTCCAACCCGAATAAATCTCAAACGCGAGTAAATTGGATTAATTATCGTTTATTAAACGCCCCCGCCGCCAAGAATTTATTTCCCTCGAATATCCCTACACTCGACATTGCCTTCAAAACCGGCGCGTCGCCTCGCCTCTCGCGCCTTTAGCATCCCTCCATTCATCAAAGTCAACAAATCGCTGCGCGTTTATCGATGAACTCTCTCCATCTCTCTCCCTTCTCTATCCCCTCCCTCTCTCCCCCTCACCTCCACGCAATTAATAACAATCAAATTACTAATCAAGAAGCCGGCTCTCCCGTATTAAATAACCAAATCGCCAAAGCAGGAAATCAGGCTCTAAAATATGCGCGTATACGCGAGCCGGTCAAGCCCGCAACGGCAAGACAGGCCCAGGGCAGTGCCATAAATAACCGCGTTAACCGATAAACCAAGAGCCCTCTTCGGCGGCGCAATAAAAGAAAATACTCGCCGCGCGCGCAGACACCTACACCGGCGGCGCTAAAGGTTTAAAGCACTTTTCCCGTGGCGTCGAGATGGAACGCGCCAGGGAGGGAGATGGCGATCGCTATATTTCACGGGCTTTATAACGGCGAGTTTTACTGCGTTACGGGGTAAACAGGGCTGCTTCTCTCGCGGAGCGGCTCGTTAAGTAGGGGAGCGAAAGAGAGAGGAGAGAGAGAGAGAGAGAGAGAGGGTCAACGCTCCTCGCGGGTCAACCCCGATCGTATCGCAGGCGAGTTAAGTGCGCTCGTGAGGGTGGCGCGCGCATCGAGAAAGTGCCTATGGCTGGGCTCGCGCGGCGCCCTAGACGTTAACCCTTTGAGGGTGAGTTTTTTGCGACTTTTTCGCGGAACATTGGCTCCTGACGCGCGTTTTTTCTTTCTTGTTAGTTTGGGGTCGAACGGTTAAGTGGGCAGCGTTAGGGAGTTTCGAAATTCTGGGAAAGAATAGAGGGGGTGGGTAATTGCGCGAAATTTGAGGAAAAGTGAGTACGGAGAGTAGGTCATTTTTCTATAATGTATGCCGTCCAGGTAAGCCTCACGCGAGTACAGTTGACGCCATGAAAATAACGATTTTTAACCCATAAAGTAACCGCACAAAACTAACCCGACCGTAATATATCAAAGCAGCATTTACAAATCATCGTTAAACCAAAGAAAAAGAACATCGAATTCTCAAAGCGACAGTTTCCATAATGAACCAAGCCTGAAGAAGCACCCTCGTCTAATCCCGAGTAAACGAATCGCCTCCCAAATGACGGCCTTAAAGCCGCTCTACGGCCTGTTTCGTCGCGATACAAATCGTATACGCCGCGTGTAAACAGGGAGGGTAGCCACCCGCACGATCGCGTCAGCCTCATCTTTCACTTTATGCGCGCACGCTATCTTAGCTTTCTCCCGGGCCGCGTTCGGTCTTATCTTTCTTTTATCTGCCGGCCTGATTTCCCGGTAGTTCGGCTGGCTACCTCGCGTGCTTGCTAGTTGCGTCTAATTAATTGTATAATTTGTAGTTTAATTGTAATTGATTTCGGGTTAAGTCTCGGAACGAAGTAAAATGGATTCGTAGAATGATCAAGTATGGAATGGTGGTGGAATAATCGAGTGGAAGGATGGTTAGATGTAAATGAGAATTTTGTTTGAAGTGTGGGAAACCTGAATGAGTGCTTACGATTTAGTAAACTATGATTTTTTTTGTGATGAGATGTGCGTTAATTTGCATTTTTCATACATTACGAAAATTTTAAATACAATTCGTGTCCACTTGTTTATAAAATAACATTGTTCTGTGAAAATGGCTTATTGATTCAGGCAAGTGCCAGCAGGTAAACTAGCTCTCGTGCGAGAATCAACTTTTCCACATTTTTATCACAGTCTACTATTTTAATATAATAAAACTTACGCACATTCAAAATAATATCAATGTTTTTAATTATAGTATAAAATCACCCCGATGTACGGAACAAATCATTTCAAATTCAGTGTCGCGCCAAACTATCATCAAACTCACAGCTCCCTATCTCATATATCTTCTGCGCGTTCTTCCAAACTGCCACTTGCCAGCGAATTTCAAATGCATATGCGCCCGCTCACTACTTTGCTATATCAGGCCGAGGCTGTAAACGGTATGCACAACTACCAGAATCCCGCTACTTTAACACCTCCTCTCTCTCACTCTCTAGTGTATACACGTATTGGACTTTATGATCAGTCGCTGGCGACCGTCGAGACGAGAGCGATGCAGATAAGAGCCGACACGAGATTAAACTGCACGAGGTTACGATGCCGATAAAGTATTTCGTTGGCGAATTCTGGCCTGAGTGGAAATTGATTTTAACCTCAGGGTGTATTTGTGAACGCGTCTGACGATCGGTTTCTGCTTATGTGTATTGTTTTGACGTGAGTTTTACTTAATCATTTAGGTTCATTTTGACGACTTCGATTGTATGCATTGGTTATTTGATACAATGTATACTCAAAGTCCAACCAATATTTCGATCATCAAATAATTGTATAAACACTTTCTATTTGAAAAAACACGTGTTCACAAGTGTAATTTACATAAGTAGCAACAGCCCACGCACACGCCCACCCAGGCTCAAAAAAAGCAGAGGAAAAATCAATGCAACCAAAGAAAGCTACTCCCATCCATAACTCAGCTCCATCCTCATACACACCCCAACGATCGCTGTACCCATTTGACACAAAGCTCAAACGGAAACAGTCCCTCTCCCCTCGTTCTCTTGCTATATTCGTAATTCGAGCCCCCGCGCGCTTGACAGCTCGCTGAAAAAGGTCCGCCGACGACCGAGAGAGCTTTTTATTAATAACCCGGGCCGCTTACAATCTGTCAGCGCGCGCCGCAACCGGGGAGGGAAAGAGAGAGATAGAGAAGAATGTGTATATACACAGAAGAGGGGGAGAATCGAAGCCCTGTTGCTCGACGTGTCGAGCCATCGATTTGACACGTTTACGCCCCGGCGGATTCCTTGTTACATTTGCCTTTCCTCTCCCTGGCTTTTTTTGCGCCCGCGACTCTCTCGCCCACCTTCCGCTTTGCTCTTCCGTTTTGCGGCGAAATTTTCCGACAATCCGTAGAGGATTGCTGGCGGATGATGAATTTTAATATATCTTTTTACGGATGTGCGGAGTTTTTTTTGTCGTTGACGGTTAGTTTTGTCTTTGTTTCGTTTTTTTAGGATGAGTGGAAAGTAAATTTATCGTTGGTGGTTAAGAGGGAGGCTGCAAAATTTAATCAATTTTAATTTGATTAGAGTAAGAGGTATTTGGCTGTCTCCGATGCATTTTCGTGATTGATTATTTGATTCATCTTCGGCAAATATTGGCGATGAAGAGTTTGCATCGACGATTTCGTATCAAGTACTTTTTAATTAATTTAAGTCCCTGGAGATTAGGTGATGTTTAATATTTTTTAATAGGTAGTCATGTGCTCATACAGATGTATAAAGTTTATGAATTTCTTCGTGCTTTTAACTCATTACTTAGAGAGAATTGAGTAGATTATGTTCATTTATGTATTTCGAGCTAAAGCAATGAAGTTAATTCCTCTTATGAATTTTTAATAGAGAAGCAGACAAAGTTAACAAATCGGATTGAATTCAAATTCAATAGACTAGAGATTTTATTACCTAATCACATTAGGTATTAAAAAAACCTAGTACGAGGTATACATGATTATTATTCTGCTCTATTTTTAACACTAAACGAAATTAAATTATGTGAGATCAAGTCAACTGCAAAGTTATTATCTAGATTGAAATAAATATTTTTAAAATACAAATTCAATTGTAAATTGTAAAAGGTTGGTGTTTTTCAGGAGAGTGAATATTGAGAATCATATTAAAATGCACCGTAGTATTCAGTATCAATTGCGTCCAAATATGCATTATTCATACACCACGCTCAATAGTTCTAAATTTTCCAAAACATTAGTAATAAAAACGTCTAAAACTAAAAACAACGTTATTTCACCAAATTCTATTTTCATTCGTATCATCCCTCACTCGAAAAACCAAAAATCCAA
Organism: Eupelmus azureus; assembly: GCA_030522685.1. NCBI lineage: Eukaryota > Metazoa > Arthropoda > Insecta > Hymenoptera > Eupelmidae > Eupelmus > Eupelmus azureus. Next base: position 5,964 of record JAPYZA010000603.1, on the reverse strand, counting down.
TTCTAAACTCCAAACCACACCAATGATCCCCTTTCATTTCCATAAACAGACACGTGTCCAGAAACCGCTACAAGCCAACATCCAGCATCCCACAGATCCAGGCCGAAAATTCGTCCAGCTCGGCACTCGAACGAAAACAACAAGCCCGCCCGGAAAGTGTCGCTCTCTCGCGCGCTGCCAGTAATTTTTCCGGCCTAGCGCTGCCAATAGCCGCTGCCGCTGAAACACGCCCGGAATTCCGGCGCAACCTGCAGCGGCCGCATGCTAATTTGTCCGGCGCAGTGTAAATATGCGCGCTGTCCAATTTCCAACGTCGCGAAAATCTCGAAATTCAATTTGTCACCGGTTCGCTCGCTTTCTCTCTCCTCTCTCGTTTTTTTTGTCCCGCCCCCGCGGGGGAAGAGCCTCGGCCGTCGTCCATTGAGTCCGCGTTCTCAATAAAAAAAAGCTCTCGCTCGAACGCAAATATGACGCGCGCTTCGATCCGTTCGGTTTTTTTGCTTTTCTTTTGGAGGAACGTGTGCGCGAGACTCTTTGTCGCGGATTATTTGCGCGTCGACGTTTATTGCGAACACGAGTGCGAGCAGGTCGGTTTGTCGGAGGAGGCTTTAGGGTTTTTTTTTCTTTCTCTTTGGTTTGGTACGAGCTGGAGTTTAAATGACAGTTATTGCTGGTTGGGTTGTCGAATGTGGATTAAATAATAATGCAGGATGCTAATGTATTGGTCGAAGGATTTGTTTGGATGGCTTTTTTCGTTATGTCTGTATCTTTTGGAGGTAATCTTTGGTATTGGCTTTGATTGAAAGCAGAATACATTGACTGACATTAATATTGTATATTTGGATGAAATTCTGATATTTCGTTCTAAATTATAATACGATATAATTAGTTATAACAGTTCTTGTCCTAATTTCTTCTTTTAATGCTAACCTAAGTACCCTAGAGTTTATACCAATATATGTATGAATATCACATTGAGTCTTTTTGCAAGAAATCCTCTGTACAAGATACTCCACGTGCATAAGGCCCTGTTTTTCGACACCATATCAGTATTTACTAACAGAGTCAGCTTTGCACTGTGCTTACTACTAACAGAGTGATTGGCTTCTGCTTATTTGCTCACTGAACTTTGGTGGTATGTGTGTGACTATTATACGTGTGCATGCGTGCAAGTATGTGTGAGTGTGTGTGTGTTACTATACAGATGAGATGTGTACATGCTTCTATACACTCATTACAGCGATAAAGTGCATTCGCATCTCTACTGGCCCTATAATGGGCTTAGATGGAATTCGAACCACAGAAAAAAGTTTGATTTATCTAGCTTATTTGATTTATCTACTTATCCTAATTATGCTTATATTCTTTTTGTATTGCCTACATAACTAATTATATTATGTAGAGTATTAAATTATCACATTATTTTTGTTTATTACACAAATTTTACAAAATTCCAAAACTTATTTGGATAAATTGCATAAAAAGTAAAAGAAATTAATTAGCTGTTTATTGCTAAATTAAATCAAAATACAAATACATGGCTCGATTCAGCTCTTTGTTTATTAAATAAAAGGTTTGAATTTCGGATGAAATCGTGTACTAAATAATCCTCGTAACCGCGAATGCCCTAATTCTCTCGTCCGCTAAATCTGGAATGCGATGATAATGAGATAATTGGCAACTGTTTGTTGGTCCAACTTTCATAAACGAGTTGCTCCAAGTGCTAGTAAACACTCCAACGATCGCAACGATTGCTATGAATACAATTTGAATAATCATAACTTTCATCGTTGTAACAGGCTATTTATAACTACAAATGATTGCATTATTTTGGAACTTGTGAATATTATATCATGACGCAACGCCTCTGACTGCAAAACATTTTCTAAACTTACTTTCTGTAACTTATCGTCAAACGATAAGAGAAGCAACCAATTTCACAATTCTCAAGGGAAATTTAAAGCAAGTTTTCAATGTAGCAGCTTGGAGTGAAAAAACAAAAATTAAGCGCACTCATGTTTACCAAAATAATTCATAAACCACGTATAAACTCGCCCAGAAATGTCCGAGCTTTAAATGAAAGCACATAAAAAATGACCTAATTAGCTCTCTTTCCCTCACATTCCTCTCTTTTTTCTTACAAAGCGATTCCCTCGTGCATCTCGCCACGCACCAGCACGAGAGAAACAGAGACGGAAAGAGAAAGAGAGCGAAAGCGTGGAAAAGAAAAGAGAGCTCAATCGCGCACAGAGAGGCGGAATTGCATTACGATTGCTCCCTCTCTCCCCCCGTTCGGTTATTTTCCTCCAGCAGCAACGCCAGTGGCTGATCAAAGGGGCACCTTTACCTCTCAAAGACACGGGAACGCAAGCCCAAGAAGAAGACCGCAGAGCTGGAAGCATCGACGGCTGGTATAATCGGCGCGGAGAAGTGATACTTCTCGTTACGGAGCGCTGATTGGGTCAAAGGGAATGAGGGCTGGCAAATATTATTGCCCCCTTCCATCTACCTCGGCTCTCCGAGTTTTTGCCAATTATCGCCGGGCAAAGGTAGAGGATTACGTATGTGGGACGCTCGATTCTTTAATATAAGGGCGCACGAGTGTGTGTGGGTTGATAGTTCATCGGCCGCGATCGACAAGGACCCTTTGTTCTAGCTCTCTGGGTGCGAACGCCTGCGGGAGAGGATCCGAGCGAGTTTATCGAGCTTTGAACTTTCTCATTATGTGTCGGTCGGCGCTCGTTCCGTTGAATTCGGACGGAGTCGTTACACTGCCGGGTCGAAGTGAAGTTGGACGATGTTTTTTTTTGGACTGGTGTATTTTGATGGAGGGAAGTGGTGATCTGTACTTAATGTGATCTAGAGAGAAATGTGTTTTATTAGTTTAGTGAAAGTTTATTAATAATGCTGTATTTAATGGTTAATTGATAATTATCTACTTTATCAGTTAATGACTTTGATTTCATTCGATTAAAATTTATGAGGATCTTGGTCGGTACTACCAATGGTAATAAAGTTTAAATTAGTCACGAAATTTGAAAATTGTTTCAGTGTCAGAGTTAGATACGCTTCGCAGGGAAATTTATTGAGTTCGAAACTTTCTCATTACGTCTGCTCGGTCATTCCATCACAGTTCCCTTGTAATTCTGTCAAACTGTGCAAAACATTTGCTCATGTGTAATATCATGGCTTGATGTTTAATCTTTTTTAAATTACCTGCAGAAATAATTGAAAATGTTTTTTTAAGTAGAAACGTAAAAAAGCATTGCTAGATAATAAAATACAGAAATAGTACTGTCACTTTCGCCTTTTAATTTCTTTTATTGATTCTATTTTTTTTTTTATTTTAAAATACAGTATCTAACAATTATTTTTACCATTAAAAATTTAATTAAAATAAAGTTAAACCAAGTAAAAATTACTGAGAAAGATATTACAGTCTTCAAACCAAACCAAAACAGCGCAATAAAAACCTCTCTTTGCACACATACAACATTTTACGATATCTCAGAATAAAACCTCCTTATTCCAAGCACAACGTGAATCCGTAACGACAGAAATCGTAAAGAGCGACGTGCTACAAGCCCGTCCTGTTTAATCGTTTTTAAAACTCGAGAAGAAAGCCTTTTCTCGTAAAATAATCCCGGCTTAATTGCCGACGCAACCTGGCGACGAACGACGATTTTAGACGATCCTTTGATGAAAGCCTCGCTTAGAATTGCTAATTCATAACGGCGATTATACGAGACGACCTATTCGTGAAATCGATGAATGTTGAGAAAGAAGGCAGTGGACAGGCCGTCGACGCATCGAGAGAAATTTGCGTAATTAATGACGCTTTCGAGTTGGCTAGACTCTGAGCTGGGTTTTAAATAATGGCGTCAAGCTCGTTCCTTTGTCCGAAGTTTTTCTATGAAGCTTTTTTCGCGGGATAAGAGCTTTTATTCTTGAACTAAGTGGCTGTTTAATTTGACCGTGATGGTGCTATACATGGCAATACTTTAAAAAGAAGGGCCTAACTCTGTTATCTATTACCTTCCAAAAATACAGTAATATTATATCATAGAATTATACATACATATCCACGTTCAAATTTCAAGCAAAACGCTTTCATTAGCCTAAAAGAATTTTCGCAATTAAAAAGCAGCGCATCGCCATCTATTGTGATCAAGAGCGAGAGAGCAAAACGGTCGTGTTTTTTCATCGAGGCGCAAACAAATCCTCGCGAGAGGCAGAAAGAGGAGATCAAGAGTGCGCGCACACGATACAATTGAAGAGCCCGAGCATTTCCGTCCTCCGGGCCGCTCTTACGCTGGGCTGTTTGTTACAAAAGCTCCCGCGAGAGCGCGCCCACGCAAACATACGCGCGCAGAGAGTGGGAGCGTTAATTATCCTCGGCGCTAGAACCTCGGCTCTACTTAAGCTAATTAGTCGTTGGTTTGCGCGGATCGATGCGCCGTATTGACGATAAAAGTGTCGTCGATAAGCGCGCGCATTCGCGGCCGATATAGTCAAGAGTAGGATGAATTGTTTATATTAATCAGTGTAATGGGGTTTCTGTTGTGTGGGTAATGGCAGCGTTGGATTTTTTTGCGTTAATTAAGGGGAGTTAGGTTTGACTTTGGGATGGAATGAGGTGGTTTTTTTTATCGTTTTCTGCAGAGGTTAATGCAAGTTTTAATTAGATAGGTGGGAGTGCGTTTTCGAAATTGCGAGATGCCATAGGTTGAAGTTATCGTGTGGATTGTTGGAAACTAGGTGTTCGCGGTTTTTAAATTTTTTGCTCGTTATGTAATTAATTAGCAACGTTTAAAGTCGATTGCGCATAGATGAGCTTGTATAAATTTTTATATTATTCCTGAATTCATTTACGAAGTTAATAATAAATAAAGTTATCTTGCATTTACGTCTGACCGAGTTCTGACATTATCTACTGAAACTTGAAAATCTCTGCTACACTACAATACTTTATAAATTTAATTTCTCATACTTATTTATTAATTTTCAAAAATAATCTCCACACCATTATAACACATAATTAACCATCACATCACCCAAACTTCATTCCCTCGGTAACAAAGCACCAACCGCTCAAGAAGACCAATCGATACTCCTCATCTCCCAAAATACCTTCATCACCAGTCGGCGTGACCCAATCACTCCCAGCAACCCTGATCAGAGCCCATAACATATATCGCCTCCCGATCATCCGCCCCAGATCGAGCCGCATTTACACCTGGCAAGTACAGAATCGGTTTTTGGCCCCCCCTGCGGGTACAGCGTCGCTGCACCTGAACTCTAATGTTAATCCGCATGCGCTCGTACGTACATACTTGCCGTGTAGCGGCCAGTCGCCGGCGGCCCCGTCTCCCTTGACGCGCGGCTAGACGTGTATACGTAGAGTGAGGAAGGCTTATGTGGAAGGGTAATTATAGCGTAGACCGCGATTGTTCGAGACTGCTGCGATGTGGGTGAAAGTACTTTTTGCGAGGTGATATTGTTTAGTTTTTGGAGTTGTTGGGGTTAATTGTTGATAAAGGTGGTTTTTGGAGGAACTGGAGGAAAGGAGGGCTGCTTTGTTTTGGAAAATAGTTTTTGATACAGTTGGAATAAGTAATGGTATTTGTACGAGGCGTCTATTCATTGTTATAGTTTGTAATTAAAATTTTTGTTTTAAATTCAAAGTAAATATATAAGAAAAGAATAAATGTATTTATGTAAATACCTTTTTGGTTTCTCCTTACTAATAAAATATTTATACAAACATTCAATTAATTATGAGATGGAAGCTCGTAACAGTCTCTAATGCTTAATCGATTTTGTACACTATTTCATATTATTTTGTTAAATATATTCTCCCATAGGGCTTCACGTCTTACATAAAGCGATTGACAGCTTATCGCTAAATCGTTCATGGGGTTTCCAAAAGGTGTGTTTTATCGATGACGAACCTGTATTTTCACC
>JAPYZA010000602.1:0-27102 GCA_030522685.1 Eupelmus azureus | reverse complement strand
GAACACTTACTCCAAAAAGAAAACAGGCCAAAGTACGAAAAATGCAAGGATATACTGAACATTAAACATATTTTAATTAAGTATCCATTATACCAAGACGAATAGCGAAAAGTAAATCTGATGAATAGTTTATCAGATATTCTTAATAACGCAATGTTCCAAAATCATATAAAATTTATAGATTCAATCAATTTCAGACAACTTGTTTAATGTATATGTAATTTAATCAAATATATAATTATATAAATATGTATATAACTATTTGTAACTATCCAATACTCATAAAGGACGACGCGACTTGAAATAAAGTAAAAAAAATATTAGTTTGATTATTAACAATTTATTCATTGTACGTACATATTGTCTCCATAAATAATAATCTAAATTAACTACTTTGTTTGTCTCTAGGCAATTTTTGCAGTCTTTACTTGAATAGAAGTAATTTTTAAACTATTATGTTAAATCAATGTTAATATTTATACACTTTTAATACTAAATTTTTATTTCTAAACGCGTACTTAAATAACGCTATGTAATTTGTCATTATTGCTATTGTAGTTGTATTTATAAGCAACTTTTTTCTATTTTCATAAAAAATGACTGAAATCATTTTCTCGAAAAACCATACCATAAATAAGCCTTTATTTTTAAAGATATGAATTTTTTTAACTAGTAGATAAATGATCTTTTCATGACTGGGGATGTGATGTTTCCACTGATTAACAGTTTATTTCACATTGCGTTATAAATACAAACGTTTTTATGGTTAAATGGTTGACTATCATTAATAAAGTTGTTTTATTGATTTTTTAATAAAATAAATGCTTTTTATTGTTCATAACATTAAATGTTTATAAGTAGTGTCTCGAAGAGAATTTTCTATTAGTAGATAATAACCAGCTGAATACTGTTTTACAGTTGTCTATAGAGAAATGATATTATTAATTTGTTTATTAAGTAGATACAGTCAAATGTGTCAGACTTTGTTTTACAATTATATACGTACAAAAGTATATAAATTAAAATTTGTAGGAACTCTGTTTTTTTATGAACTAAATAATAAATATTAATGATTTTTTGTTTTATAAATGCAACTTTATATAGGAATTTCACGAAATTATTAAAGTTTAAGATACTGAATGTGCGCCTGTAGACATGCAAAAAGTAGAGCTCAATATATGAGGAGGCGAAGTCACGTGGTGTCGCGGTACATCCACATTTACACGTCTTCATACAATCATACTTGTGATGGTCGCGCATACATACAAATATACATCTGCATTCAGCTCTACATTACATATACTTTCTCGTAAAGAAATGCTCCAAAAAATTAGTTTGTTTTAGGAGCATTTCTTCACAAACAATTAATCTTTGATTACGTGCGGAAATATTTAGTTTCCGGGTTTGCAAAAGTGTAAACTATATGTTCTATGTTCTATTATACAAGTACCAGTGTATTAAGTCAATTATATTTATAAAAAAAAAATTTTTATTAAAAAATTGTTTTTTTTTACTAATGCAAAGTTCATTTTTTTCGAACACTGAGGCGAAGGAGCTAGTTGTAGGCATGTTTATTTGTAGGAAACGATTATCGGCACAAGCCCCTGTGGCCTAATGGATAAGGCATCGGTCTCCTAAACCGGGGATTGTGGGTTCGAGTCCCACCAGGGGTACAACTTTTTTTTGATTCGCATGAACGCGCAAATATCAACCAAACGTATAGAATCTATAGTTTTAAAGTAAACATTTTATTATGCTTAATGAATGAACATTTTATCACGTTTAATGGCTGATTAACCTTGAACACGTTTAAATATTTATAATAAATAGTCTTTTGAATTTGAATAAAAAAATATTTTATTGTCTGCTTTTATTATTTACACTTTTTTATTTTCGTAATGGGCGATAAATCGAGCAGAAGGATCTGTGACTCCTTTTACCCACTTTGGCATCCAGTAGTATGGAATTAAATGTTCTGCACATCCTTCATAATGAGATTCAAAAACAGTCCTGTAAAAATAAATAAATTTTGTTCGTGAAATTTAATTGCACTAAATAGTATATAGATAATAGAATTTTAAATTTTATTTTTTTGTAAATTGATCTTTAATAATTTTTTTGGTGTTCACGATAAATTGCTTTCAAATATAAAAATTGATCGCTAAAATAATATTGATATTTGTAAGTCTTTCACGTGAAAAATAATTAAATAATTAAGTATTTATAGTAATAATTAATTATAAATTTAAGTATTTATTTATTCATTTACTAAGTTTTAGGATTTGAAAAATTTGAATAAATATTTTACCTATAGTAGTAAGCTTCTTTAGTCTTTGGAGTACAGTGAGGATATTTGGTGTATGCATTTTCCAAATCTTCGTCTTGTACTCTATTTTGAACGATTTCATCAATAATTTGGAAAAGCGATTTTTTAACGGACGTTACACCGTCACTAAACGCTTCTTTACCCCTCCACAAAATATTGGCAGGTAGCAAACCGGTTCCATCAAAAGCAGATCTGAGAAGATGCTTTTCAACACCATCTAAAAATTTATTAAATTAATTTAAAATCGATTTTTGCAACAAATTGTATAAAAAAAACTTGATGATTTTAATAATTACTTTGTGGTTGTCGTAAAGCTGGATCAAGAGAGAGATAATAATTAGTAAACTGCAGATCTAAAAATGGCACTCTTAATTCTAAACTAAATGCACTGGTTGTCCTGTCAGCACGTAAACCATCATAAAGGTAAATGTCTTTCAACAGTCTTAAAGATTCTTTGTGACCATCATATGCACTTGGTGCATCCCTAAAGTAAATATAGCCCTGGGCCAGTTCATCAGCACCTTCACCGCTGAATATTACTGTAGTATCTGTATTATTTTTAATGTACCTTGAAATCAGGTACATTCTAAAAGAGAAAAGATCTTGTTAAATATTTCAATGTGAATAATAACATTTTACTATAAAATACTGAAATACTGTACCCAATTGAAGCCCTAACTGTTGTGATATCAAAAGTTTCTAAGTAATAAATTACTTTATCAAGTACATCTGTAATATCTTTTTGAGTGATTATGACTTCATGATGTTCAGTCCCAATGTGATCAGCAACCTACAAAATTTGTTTTTGATGTTTCATATTTCATATTTTTATGTTACAAAAAGTTATTTAAATACTAAATTTTTCATACCTGCCTGGCTGCTAAAATATCTGGGCTACCTTCCATACCAATTGAAAAGCTTTGAACTTTATAAGGCAAGTTTTGTTCTTTGGCATATTTTACAAGAAGAGCAGCAACTAAACTGGAATCTAAACCTCCAGACAACATACAGCCTATTCTTCTCTCAGCCATCAAACGTTTTTCCACAGCAGCAGAAAATAGTTTTCTAATATTCTCATGGATGTCTGTAGAGCTCAGCTCTAAAAAGATATATTTCATATTATTACATACAAATTATCCAAAATAAATGTTTATGAAATCACTGAAATTGAATCATCTATTATACCTTTCCAAGGAATAGAAGGAATAAAACTAGGTTTCTGGCAAGGTTCATGATATCGTTCACTTCTTACAAACTTAATAAGTCCATCTTCTAAAACATTGTATTCTTCATATGTTCCAGGAGGAAATGGTTCTACTACGTGATCACCAGTTAATAGATTAGCAATTCCTATCAAAGCCTGAAATTTCAAATACCGTATTAAATTATAAAATTAAGAAAATGTATAAATTTTAAAGTTTTAAAAATAAACAAGAATGACCTTGCTTTCAGAAGACACAGCCAGCTGTCCATTTTGAGTATACATTCTAAATAAAGGCCTGACTCCGTAAGGATCTCTACCGACTAAAATTTTCTTCTTTTCTATGTCTAGTAGGCAAAATGCAAATACTCCATCCAATGATTTACATACTTCATCTGCACCCTTAGTCGCATAAAGGTGCATCAGCACTTCAACATCACATTTGGTTGAATATTCAAAGCCATATTGATCTTTTAGCTAAACATAAAAATAGAAATATATAAATATATAATAATTAAACAGAAAATTCTAAATTCTAAAACCAACAGTGTTCTATTTTGAAAATTAATATGACGTAATCTTGTGTAACTAGATTCAAACAGAGTACTCACCCTTTTGCAGTTGTAAATTTCTCCGTTACAGAGCAGAAATAGCTGCGGATACTGGTAGAGCCTAATGGGCTGCATGCCACACAGGCTGTCAACGATGGACAGTCTGTGAAAACCCAAGTAGGCATTCTGAAATCAGACAGGCCATATGTTTAGATCACAAAAACAAAACTTACATCGCCCAAAATAAGTGCAAAAACATTACCTTCACTCTGCTGTCGTGCTCGATCTTAAAAGCATCGGGCCCTCTGTGCGAGATCTTGGAAAAATTGTCGCAGACGCAGCTGAGGGAATTGGTGTCAAGTCCAAATAGAGCCCAGAGCCCGCACATATTGCAGTTTAGAATCGAGCTTGATCGTTGCGCTGGTGTCGAGTGACTGTCTAAGCTGGCTGTCTAAGCTCCGCGCGCCAGCAGGTTTCGATCCGCTGTGCGACGCGCCGACCACGTGGAGCAGCATGATTCAAGAGGATAGCTTTGTTGGGTCATGCTCTGCGCAAGTGCAGTGCGTAGGGTGCTGATATGGCTTGCTGCTCTGGTTTTGCGTTCGCGCGTTTCTAGTGTCGGGTTTCGCGGAACGCTTTTGTTGGAGCGACGGTCGGGTGATTAGCGAGTGTGTTGTGCGCGCGATTTTCGGGGGATTGTTTGATTAAGTAGATTGCGCCGAGATTGGCGAGACGGCTGGGTTTGTTTATGCGACGTTATTTAGAGGTGTGAATTTTTTCAAGAGAGTTTGTTTTACTTTTATAGATTTTTTTTTGTAATGTTATTAATAAAGTAGTTTTAAAATATTTTTCTTTGCGAAATTCTTGTAATTAATTTAATTTAAAAGTAAAATTCACAATTAACGTTTAAAGAAAATTATTGACCTTTTTTCCATTAAAGAACGTTTGATAGATATTTAAATTGTTTAACTGCTGTTGGATTCATAAGAAATTATAAATTTGCTTTTTCGATTTAAGTAAAAGTGGCAGCCAGATTGGACGCAGTAAGAGATTAGCAATAAAAGATAATTCTATCATTTGTGTAAAGTTAGATAATGCGAATTCAACGAACCAACTTGTTTAGTATGTTTAAAGAGTCATTATTGTAGTTTTACGCTCATAAGTGGAGCGAAGTTTCACGTGATTCGTTCAAGATTGACTTCTATTCATACTATATTTAGTATTACCTAAACTATAAAACTATAATAGTACAAAACTTAGGTTTATATTTTATAAGATTAATAAAAAATAGTTACTTAAAAAAAATTTGTAAGTTTTTCGTTTTATCATTTTCTGTAAGAAAATGAAAAAAAGGGAAAAGAAATAATATGATTAAATTTTCGAAGGCACTAATATAAACGCAGCTTGATATCATAAACAATAATATATCGGTAGATTCGCGTAAAGTTTGGTAAGACAATGACTTCGTAGACTCGACATTTATCTACTTACAGAAGAATATCAAAGCCCATTTTATGAACTATTAATCACTGAAAAAAATTCAAGCTAATAAAACCTTAAAAGATACTTGTACCCTTAACAAGCACCAGTATCACCAAAACCAAAAAAAAATTATACTCTCACCAATCGAAAGTTTCCCACTTTTCCATTACCGATCAATCTCCCTCACACCCACCCAATAACCCAACTCCCCCTCCAATCCAAAAAAAAAATCCAGCACACTCGTCACTCACAAGTAGTAGCAGCAAAGCTCAGCCTCGCACCTGCAGCCTCCCCCCCCTCAACCCTCCCCGCTCGCCGAAACACACACACTCTCTCTCTCTCTCTCATCTCTCAACCTCAACCTGTTTTAATTTCAATGTTACCCGCGCGCTCGCGGCCGTAAACCTCTCTAGAAACGCAGCGCGCTGCAAAAAACGAGCATTAACCTCTCTTTCTCCCTCCCTGCAAGCCGCGACCTGCACTCGGCACGTCCATCCCGGCGGCTGCAAAAAAAACCCAGCGCGCAGCCGGTCAGCTTAGCCCGCGCTAGTGACGGTCACACACGGACACTCCGCTCCCGCAGAAAGACAGAGATAGAGCGCGTTGAAGCGAGAAGGAGCTAGCTCAAGTGGCGCCGATATCGCGGAGCAGCGGCGGCGGCGGCGGCGGCGCAATCATACTCTCCTCTCGCTCTCTCTCCTCAGTGTGTCTCTCGTCAGTAGACGTCTGACGACGGACGGGGGCTCTTCGGGGGGGCTCGCGCGCGCGTCCGCTCGTCTCCTCGTCTCTCTCTCTCCGCCTTGTGTATTCCGCGCGCGGCTGCAGGCAGAGCCTCTGGAAAAAAGCCGCGTGTGTTAGTGCAGCGGCTGTATACCTAGCGCGCGCCACCGCGCCTCTATATCTGTGTCTATACAGTGTCTGTGTTGTGTCTTCGGCCTCTGCGCACTCTGTGTCTCCTACATGTCTGTGCGTACGCGAGCCGCGTATATGTGAGGAGTGCGCCGAGATATACACTTTTTATCCAGGGAGCGCGGCTCGCGAGGAAAAAAAATGGCATCCGCGACGTCGGAGGGCGGCCAGCAGCCGCCGCCGTCGTCGGCGGTTCAGCAGCAGCAGGGACAGTTTCCGGTTAACAAGCTCATCAGGGTCGGCTACTACGAGCTGGACAAGACGATCGGCAAGGGCAACTTCGCCGTCGTCAAGATGGCCACCCACGTCGTCACCAAATCCAAGGTGACAAGAATACCAGCGAGCTTCACGGACGCCCTCCTCGTAGTCGTTACGCTCCCTCTCTCTCTCTCTCTCTCTATACTTATGCATATACATGTATATGTGCGTTCTCTCGCTCGCTCTCTGCAGCTACGTGTATGCGAGATATGGCGATATAGAGCCGAGCGGGTGAGAGAGAAAAAAACATAATCGCTCTCCGCGCGCTCGGTACTTACTCGCTGTTGATTTTTTTCTCTCGCTCGATCCTCACTCTCTCTCTCTCTCTGTGTATGCGTGCACTGTGCATGTATATATGTTATAGAGCCGCGCTTGCACTTACACTCCCGCAACTCTCTCTCTCTCTCTCAACCCTATTTAATCGCTCGGCAGAAAACTTTCTCTCTCTTTATCGCGGCAGCCCTCGGGAGAGAGCGAGAGAGACGGAAAGAGAGCGAGAGCCTCGGCGGAGATGTCATACACGGCCGTAACGTGCCATACGCGCACGCACGAGCCTCATGATTTTTCTCGCGCGCCGAAAATTTTTACGTCTCTATACTCTTACGATAAGCGCGCGCGCACACCAATGAAAAAAAGGAAAAAAAATAACAAGGCCTGCACCTCTGTGTGTGAGCGCGCGCACACACGGTTATTGGAGATGAATGAGAGGAGAGAGAGAGAGAAAGTTTCGCCGTTCGTATAGACTCTCTGGCGAGTATATAGAGAGTACATAAGTCGATACGCCAGCCGAACGATGCGTGTTTACGAACGTATCACGCGACGCGCGTCTTCTCTCTCTCTCTCTCTCTCTCTGTGTATAGGCATTCTTAATTTTTATCTCCTCCCTTTTTTCCCTCTCCGCGCCAATTTTCCGCTCTCGACGGCCGCGGGACGCTGCGGCTCTCTCTCGCGAGCGAGCGAGAAATTGCCGGATATGTACGCACATTTGGCGCATGATTCCGTTTACGTCATACACGTACCTATACAGCAGAGAGCGAGATGGAGAAGTCGCGAGAGAGAGAGAGAGGGTGACAAGGATGGACATCTAGTTTGTAGATGACGTTTAAAGGGCTCGAGCGACAGAGAGAGAGTATGAGTGAGCTCTACTTGTCTGTATCTGTGTGTCTGTGTCTCTCTGCGTGTGCATGTGTGCCTTGAGTTCACGTTCTTGCAGGAGGAGACCTCTACATTGTCAATGGAATATTGTGGATGCGTGATGTCAATAGGTGTGTGTGTGCTTGTGTATATTTGTTTTTTTGATTTTCACTCTGCAGGTTTTTGTCCGGGGTGAGGGGGGACTGTGACTTTGCGAATGGCTTAGATACACTTTAGGAGACGGGCGAGAATTTAAAGCTGGGGCTGGACTTGACAGAATCCTTTATTAGAATGCTTTATTAAAGAGATGATTTTGTGTTTGTTAAGGTCTAAACGTTTAAAGGGTTTATTGGATGTTGGTTGAAATTTTAAATGATGGTTTATGAGAAAGTTTTGGATAAATGTAATTTGATAAGGATTATTTATCGAACCATAATTACAATGTTCTTTATGATAATTGTAACTTACAAAGTCATTGTAATTGACATGGAAAAATCAATACAGCTCGTTGAAATAAAAGAAAAACAACTAATTATTTCAAACACCTGAAGATTATGATTAAATTGTTATTGTAAAGAAATATAAATATTATTATTTTCTCAAACGAGTTATACATTTAATATTCACATTATCAACTGTCGTTTGAATTTTCAATTACAATTGTCCTCTTAGTTATACTGGTTTCTGAGTCAAGATATGAATGGACTGCTTTGCATTTCATATATTTGTAGTTTTTCAAAATAATCAAACCCGCTTGGGTATGATGAAATATTTCCTTATCTACTAAATTTATTAAAATTTCGACCATGTTTGAATGAGTAAGATTCTTCTAATGAATATTAATTTGTTCAGGATATACAGGTTAATGTCGCTTTGAGATAAATAACTCATGGCATGTATAAATAAGAAAAACATTTTTTTAATAACTGCACAAATAAAATGAAGGTTTATTTATTTATATTTTAAACACTGCTATTTGAATCAAATATTATTCTTTTATATTTATTTCTGTTACTGTAAAAAATTTGATGTACAAGTAGCAAAATATTAATTGATTTTGTTTTTAAATATGTAAAAACATGATAATAAAAATATGATAATAAAAATAATACTTTAGAATTGCAGCTTTCTAACAAATTATTATTATTACAGGTGGCTATTAAAATTATAGACAAAACCAAGTTAAATGAAGAAAATTTAGCAAAAATATTTCGTGAAGTGCACATAATGAAGAGACTGAGGCATCCACATATAATTAGACTATATCAAGTAATGGAAACAGAAAAGATGATATACCTAGTGACCGAGTATGCACCAGGTGGTGAAATATTTGATCATTTGGTTCGGAATGGTAGAATGACAGAATCAGAAGCAAGAAGAATTTTTCATCAAATTGTTGAAGCTGTTCGTTATCTTCATCAACAAAGAGTTGTTCATCGAGATCTTAAGGTAGGCTGGCAAAAATTAGAAATAATGAAAGAATATATTGTGAAATAGATTTTTTTATTTATTAATCAAGCAAAAATGATATGTATTATAATGTGTTCAAATTTATATTCATTACAAGCTTACAAACTAGAATTATATTATTTCATATCAAATATTTATTAATTTACTTTTACACCTTTTTAATTTGCATTCTTTTGGTCCATTGTATAAGTAGTTTAATTAATTGAATTTATTCTAATATAATACAATAGTTTTGAAAGATTGGTAACTAGAATTTACATAGATCAAGATTACTTTTATAAAACAATAAACAATAAGCAGTAATTACTTACTGTAGGATTATTTTATGTAAATTTATATTGAAAAATTTGATTAATTAACAAAGAGATTTTTATAATAAAACAATTTTTAAAATAATAAAATTATAAAAGTACTTGATTATATTTAGGCATATGGCATATTTAAATTTAATTTTGTCTTTTTAGGCTGAGAATCTGTTACTCGACGCGGATAATAATATAAAATTGGCTGATTTTGGATTCAGCAATGAATTCAAGCCAGGTGTCCCTTTGAGTACTTGGTGTGGTTCACCGCCTTATGCAGCACCAGAAATCTTTGAGGGGAGGCAATATGACGGACCATCCGCAGATGTTTGGGTAATTAATGACTCCACATTTTATAGTTTAATAATTTTCTTCCAATCTGCATTCTCTAATGAAAAACAATATTCCAGAGTTTGGGAGTTGTATTGTATGTCTTAGTTTGTGGAGTTTTACCTTTTGATGGACCCACTATGCAATCTCTTAGATCTGTTGTGATCTCAGGGAAATTTAGAATACCTTTCTTCATGTCTGCAGGTAAACAATAATCTCGATTTGATTAAAAGGTTTTATTAATAATGATGATTAAAAAATTTTATTAACTCAAAAATAACCTTAATAAACAAATTTTTCCAAAACAGACTGTGAAAAGTTGATAAGGCACATGCTAGTGGTAGAGCCAGAGCGCCGGTTAACCATAGCACAGATACTTGCACATCCTTGGATGGGCGGTGATGGTCAGGCAGCGGAACCCGAGCCTGGAGGAGACATCCCTTGTGGAAGTCCAGAGATTTCGGCTCCGCTCAATCAGCTTGTCATCGAGAGCATGCTTACGTTGCCGGATCTCGATGCCGAAACACTGCTGCAATCTGTCCAGGGTAACGCTTTCAATCACATTTCGGCGATCTATAATTTGCTGGTCGATCAGCTGGAGAAGTCGGTCACCAGTGTGCCCAACATACAAACGTTACCCGGCGGCTACGTGCCCGACGACTCTCATCAACTGGAAAAGGTGATTAACAAACTACTTTTCTTCTGTACTTTATCTGTTATTACAATGAATTAATCTTGTCGATTTTATTTCCAATTTTAACAAGCAAATGCTATCTACTGATTAATTTGGTTTATCAAGTTTACGAAAAAAATCCTAAATACTATCCCTTTCTCACATATTTGTTTGTTACAGTTTGGCGAGTCGGAAGGTGGTGAGATAGAGGAGCGCAGCGGTTTGCAGCTGCCTGTAGGTACGCCTTACCATGCAACGCGTCGTCACACCGTTGGTCCTGGCGACACAGCTCATCAACCCGCTGGTGCCGTTTATCCATATGGGTACCCTGTAGGTTATGCTCCTCTTCAGCAGTTCGTGCCCAATATGCAGCTGAACGCGGATACCCAGCTGCTGCCTCACACGAATCTCGCGCTTAATTTGCCACTCGTGCAGAACCAGCCGCCCCAAAACTTTCAGATCAAGGATCAGCATCTGCTCAAGCCACCCTCTGCCATGGGAGCTAGTAAGTTATTAAGAATTTTTTTAACTTTTGTTTGATACTCAAAATCAGCTTCATCAAATGATCGACTTATCATTGCAGCAAGCAGTTTTGGTCGACGTGCTTCGGATGGTGGAGCGAATTTACATGTTTTTTATCAGCAACAACACAGTAGCAGTAGCGGGGAAGAAGGTAGCTGGAGTCAGCCTGGTAGTAGAGAACATTTACAACCTGTAAGTAATTTTTACATTATCTTAAACTATTTAATTAATTACTTAAACTTAGCCATTCCAATCGTTTTACCAGCCTGGTAGTCCTGCACTATCTCCGGGTAGCGGAACAAACGGTGATAGCAGCGTAGGCAGCTCTTCAAGTAGCAGTAGCGACAGGCGGCGACGTTCCGGCCTCACAACGGTCATGCAACGTCCAGGTAGCGTTTTGTTTCTCATATCTTGTTTTTAACATTTTTACTATGCGCGCACTGCGATTAATTTTTTCTTCTATTTTATTATATATACGTATTTTACGCCTGGTAGATAAATTAGTATGCTATATGTATATCTTAATTATACGTTTTGATCATTGTATGTATCTAGTTAACATTGACGAATGATTATTTTTTTTAATTTTATTACGTGATGAACATTGGTTTTTACTCCTTACTTATTTATCATTTAATTTTATGTATTATGCACGGAGTGTTCTAGTAGAAATTTGAATAGGGTTTGGGACTGTTTTAATTCATGTTTCGTATGCATTGCGAAAACTAATAAAGATATTTTTAATTATGTACAAGATTTAACATTGAATAAAGGACAATTTTTATACAAAATTTAATTTTAAACGATTCAATTTCTACTAGAAGTCTCCAAAGTAATCAAAGGAACTAATGCACTTGAGACATTTTAAAAATCATTTGCTTTTATTCATTTTATTTTAAGTATAAAAAAAAGAAATCCCAGCATCACATATCGTTAAAATTTCATATTACTAGTAATAATTATTTGAACTTTATCCAAGAAAACTTAATTCTTGACTTTAAACATATCAAACTGCATCAGTCACTTTGAGCCAACATAAACATTATTTTAATTTTAGTTCTCAAAAAAATTTTCGTTGTTCTCTTTGTTTGGTTTTGCATGGTTTTTGTCGTGTCCACTGCACACAAAAATAAAAAAAAAACGTAAAATACCACCACCTCCCTCGTCACCTTCGGCGCCTGCTCTCTATTTCTGTGTCGCTGTGTACCTCCCGACACCACCTGTGTACTCCCCCCGAAACCGCGTGCGTGCGTATCTGCATGTAGTTTTGAACCACGAGGTGGTCGCGGAGGTGGAAAAGAGGATGAACAGGTGTTACCTGCCGCCGAGGCTACTGCCGAGCCACCTCAAGGCCACAGGCCCGGCCCTGCCGCATCACAGGAAAACCTCCATTTACCCCGCTAGTACTGGTAAATTAGACCTTAATCTTTGTTTTGTTTTGCTTTGCCCGGGGCTGGCAATTAATGTAGAATAAAGATTAAAAATGAACAAATAATAAGTAGTGATTAAGATTGTTTTTTCTTATCGCGATTTGACTTTGTAAAACTGATATACTTTAAAAAATGCCAGCTCTGGATTACTTTAGTTCATTTTTATTTGTCATTTTTTCATTGTCATTGTTCTGTGGCTTATCTTGCTATGTATGTGTGAATGCTTTTATGTTGTGAAAGTTTGATGACTAAGTATTTAGTCTGTTTAATTATTGTCGAAGATAATTGAGAGATATAACAGCCTGTCATTAGTATACCTGTAGATAGTTTTTGGTTTATTTTTGAGAAGATGTGAAAGCTATCTATTTAGATACACGTGTCGGGAAAGTTAGAAAAGTCATGCCTTTACGCGTTGATTTTATAGTAGTAACATTTTAAAGCTATTGGAATGGTATTATAATTATTGATAACATTTGATAATTTGTATAATTAACTTATTAATAACTAAAAGATTAATTGTAATTAAATAATTAAACGATTGATACTACACAATTGATTAAAATATAATTTGCTGCTTAATTTTTATAATACATAGATTTTTGGTATTCGCTTTTTTACATCTACTTTAGCTATTTGTTTGTTATTTTGTTGTTATTATTGGACGATAAGCAAACACAATCAGGTCGAACAAAATTTTGAATTCAAAATTTAAAAAGAAAAAATATAGAATATGTGCTTATCATCCAATTGTATTTAATTTATAATTTATTTAATTTATAATTGTAAATGAAAACTCTCGACTTGATCCGAACCTCGTGACAGTGAAGTTGTGATTTTCAAGAACTACAAGGTGATTAATCTATACTTGCGTGTATGTATCTGTATATATTCATGTAAAAGTGTCTAAACATATTTGTACATAACAATTTCTATGTCTGTCACTTACACCTGATTCTATTTACACAATTGAGAAAAGAATGTGCGATTTAAAGAAGGATTCTTAGAAATTAGTATGCTAACACGCGCCTTCCACGCGCTTCTATTCAAGGGTTATCAAAACGTAAATAAGGTAAAGTCTTACATAATTAAATAACAGTGTAAATCGTTGAGAAAACTTCAATCGGCTCGTAGATCTTTATAGTTCAAACAATATATGTGTAAATCTTAATAACTATAATTTTTTTCTACATTTTTTTCGCTTAATTTCGTTTTGCATTATCAACTTCATATTTTAAATACCGCCAATATAAAGTTATCAATTGTAACTAACTAAATACGAGATTTCTTAAAAGTTAGATAGAACGTTAAAGAATAATTTAACACGCCACCCGCAATGTTTAATTTTCCTAACGTCGAAGGCTGTGAGAAACTTAAGTTGACATTTACAGTTTAAACATTGAAAATCAAACAGAAACACAAAGAGACAGGAAACATGGAGCCACCTTTTCATTTTACTCACGCGCGCATAGATCAACATTAATTTTCTTATATAAAAAAAACTTAAAAATCTGGTGACCTTAAAATTTTTTCAACCAAATTATTCAATTTAACATCGACGTCTTTAATTATCCTCGTCTTTAATTATTAATAGTAAAAAAGTAATTTTCAAAACGTCAACATCAACAATAAAATCCACATTCTTTTCTCCGATTGACCAACAAACCAAGCCTCTCCAATATAACAAAAAGCCTTCTTTCACCCCCTTAAAAAGAAAATCCCAGCCTAGTAATCACAACCTTCTAATTTGTTTTTCATTTGTCGACAGCAGGTCCAAGAGACTCGTACAAGGAGCCGTCGGCCCACGTCTCAACGGCCGAACGCTACTCGCCAGTCCGTCGCGCCTCGGAGGGCTCGGGCCAGCAGGGCCCGGGCATCCAGGCTCTTCAGCAGGAGTACCAGCAGCTTCAGAGGCTCGCCTCGCCCTCACACAGTCCGGCCAGCATTCCTGGCTCGCCGGTACACGAGCGCGGCGTCGCCGCTATTACTCAAGGTGTGCAGGATTTTGTTTGGTATTTTGGTTTTGATTGGGGGTAGTTCGAGGTTGGAGAGGATGGATTTTGATTGTGCGAGTGGCTGGTGAAATTTAAATGTATTTTTTTTATTTGTTCTTAAAAGTATTTGGAAAAATACAATTTGTATGGGCGATAGGAAAATCGTGTGGTATATATCATTGGTGACAAGTTTTCAAGTCTTATCGAGTTTCGAATCATTAAAATGATCTTCAATTTTAGAAAATTGTCTCAACGTCAAGCTGTTAATCATTAAGATCAACTTGACAAGACATTTCCATTTGATTAACATTAGGTTTGAAATTCTGTACTCAAATTATAAATATTAATGGAACGTTTCTATAGGTCTCAGTGGACTGACGACGGCGACTGTACAGGGCAGCATAGTCCACGGTACTCCAACGCAGCCACCTGCCACGCCTCTGGATTTGAGTCCGTTGAGGCATCATCGCTCACCGGCCACTACGCCCGTGAGCTACTCACCTAGCAATAGTCCTGCACTTGACATGATTCAGGAAGAGCATCCTGTCGATGTACTAAGGGTAAATTTTATAGCCTTTTATAATTTAATCGAAATTCAAAATATATCACACACCTTATTAAGATCATAATTTCAGTATAATCTTATGTTTCAATATAAATTCCAACCTTAATATATCTAAGTTAATTTTAATATCTTCAATATTTTGTCCAAGCTTTTCAGATGATTTCTTATCATTTATTTAAAAACAAAAGCCATTATCTGCTATACTCATACACCATTAACATTGACCTATATAACAAATAAGATAAACTAGTCTGAAAAATTAATATACGTAAGTAGATCCCCGTATTTTTGACGCAGGTACCACCGCCCCCGCAGATCTCGGTGACGGATGTGCTCGGCGGCCAGGTGACTCTGGTCGGCTGTTCGCCATCGCCGTCGCCCTCACCGGACTCCTTGGAGGATATCCTACCGCACTACCCGCTCCCGTCCTTCATAATTTCGGAGCCGTGCGATCCTCTGAGGCCGAGCATTACCCGCGGCATAGGTAGGCCCCTGACGGGTACGCCGATCCCTGCAGAGGTCGAGGTCACGCTGTCGGACGAGTCGAGTCGCCTCAACTCGGAGACGATCCTCGGTCGGGTGAAGCAGATCATCGACGCACACGCACCTCCCAAGGGCTTCATTTTCTCGCGACAAGAAATGGATGGCAGTGGCCTGAGCCTAGAGTATCCGGGAGGAGTCCAAATTGAGCTAAGGGTCTGCGAAAGCGAGGAGAAGGAGGCCAAGGGCATCAAGATGAGGCGGATCAGCGGGGACCAATTGCAATACAGCCAGCTCTGTCAGCAGCTCATCTCCTGCATCACCGTTTGACGGCAGACAAAGTTCGAACTGTTGTTATCGTTTGCCACTGCTGCTGCGCCACTGCTATTGCTCCTAGGGAGCGGATGGCGAGTCCTTGCGAAAGCTTTTGGTTACCAAGACTGCGACCTCGGTTACGTGCGATTGCCACCGTTTTTGAGAGGAATTGCGTGAGCGTTGGTCCGGGAATGGTAGGTGACTGAGCGTAATAAAAAAAGTCGAGGAAAAGATGATTGAATCGATTCACTTCCAATATTTCTTGCATGCCTCTTAAAGTCTTTTTAAATTATTTCTTGGTTATCTCTGCAGATATATGAGTACATTGCTAAAATTGGCTTTAAAGTTTTAAATATCCTACAACTGTAATACGTATCTATATTGTTAATGTAAAATGTACGCGTATATTTAATTGAGATAACCAGAAACTTTTTACTCGGAATTGAGGTGAATAGAGGACATGTAAAGAATAAATAAGTATATATCACTGAATGCATTTTAACATGCAGTCGAGTTATCTTGCGACTGTTACGGCTCGAGCCCGAATCGGTGAAAGTTGGTAGATGGAGAACTCGATGTTGAAGGCGGAGACCTCTATTTGTTGGCTGCGGCTCGGTGTAGAATAAGGAAGGTGGGGCGTCGCTCGATAAAGCGTAGAAACGCAAGAAATCGACTCAGGATCTTATTTATTGTTGTTTTATCTTTATTTTATTTTAATATAATTTTATCTTGTTTAATAAGCGCCTTGACTTTCAGGCGAAAAAGACTATATTATACTGAAGATGAGCCTTGACTTACAGGCAATTATCTGGTCCCTTGCTCGGGAAGATGTCCTCTCCTGGTTTTTTGGCCCACTTTTATACTCGTTGAGATAGAATTCCGCGGCGCAGTTTCTTCCTATTCGTCCTTGAATTTAGGTAAGGGCAAGGTTAGCGTTGTTCCGAGTTTCAGAGTGGGGGGCAATCCTTCAGCGTAGCCGTTGAATCCCATTGGTCGTTGAAATCGGGAGGGGGAATGGAACTCCTTTGCTGCAGTGCCAAATGATTCCCATTGGTCCGAGATTTCGGGTGGGGAAGTTGGCGCTCGGCGAGCTATCCCCACTCTTGCCGCAGGCTGTTATGTAAATCGGTGGCCTTGAAGTTGTTTATTACTTTTTCTTCGCGAAATTCACTAGATGACTCATTGTTTACATCTTAATTTTTTTGGAATCCATTAGATGACTAAAAAAGAAAGGTTTACAACTTCTTGATTTCTTGGAATCTATTAGGTGATTCATCCCTACATCACGTATAATTCCAGATTTCACATATGTTTCTTATAAAATTGACTCAAAAGTTTTTCAAATATATAAGTATTAAACAATTTTTCATTTATCATTTTTTTTTATTTTATATAAATTAAATGAAACGTATTAAAATATTTTACGTTGCAATTTTTTGAAATATCACTTTTGAATTTCAAGTTTCATAATTTCAATAAGTAGTACATTTCTTTTTCATTTTAATCAATCGCTTTGGTCTGTATTACCATTATAAAAAACAATAATAGATATAAATAAAAATATCAAAATTTTTTTACAAACATCCAAATATAAAAATTAATGAAGCTTTCTAAAATTATGGCGACTGAATTTTAGTGTCAATTTAAATAAGAGATATATAATTATACAAATTCCACTAAATAGGTAAATGTTTATCACTGTAGATTCAACAGGCATATAACACTTTGATACTGCATAGTTATTAGGTGTAAATACACCCAATAAAAAAGATGGGTTGTCTTTATTTCGCCAACTAAATGATGGAATTGTAAATTCCAAAATATCTGATCTGTGCATTTTTCTGCACCCATGATGAGTATGTCCATCAACTACAAGACGTGGGTTTAATGTATCTAAAAGTTGTTCCGTTGCTTCTTTTGACAAACATTCCCATCTTTCACGAAATTTATAGTCTTTAATTTTTGCTGGTGCTTCATCTAATTCAGTACAGATCTCGTCAGATTCTCGGTATAGAGGAAAATGTTGTAAAAGGATTGGTCTACTATATATTTTTATTGCATTATTACTCTTTGTTGTATTACAATTACTTTCAACACCTTTGGCACATTTTAAGTGTTTACTGATTTTATTTACAGCTACTTCAGTAGGCCTACACAGGAAACATCCATCTCCTTCTAAAGCCATACTATTAATTAAAACAAAATGGTTGCCCCTGATACTGACTCTCTTTACACTAGGTGCATTCATTCCTTTTATAAATCTCTGACTTAAGTAAGGAGTAATATCATAATGAAATCCCATGTCATGGTTTCCTGATACTACATAAAGAAAACTACTTTTAGGCACTGAAAATATAGATTGAAATCTTGATATGTAGGCATCGAATTCTTCAGAACTGCACCACTGGCCTTCATCGAAAACATCACCTAGTATAAATACTACATCAGGTTTATGAATTGCCATCACTGTTTGAAATGTTCTATACATTTGCCATTCTCTTCTAAGTTTGTCAAACCAATGGCCTTTTTTTGATCCTAAAAGATGAGTGTCAGCTAAAAACAGCATGCACAGGTTTTTCATCAGATCTAGCAGAAGGAATTTTGGAATCTATTTTGTTGGGATCTAAAGTTGGCCATTTACATTGTATTAAAACAATGTAATATATTAAATATTCACAGAAAAGTAAAACTGCCAATATTGAAAATAAAACTCTAACTAAATAATATTTATGGGAATGTCTTGATATACTGTTACGGGCCGAGCCCGAATCCGTGAAAGTTGGTAGATGGCGAAGTCGATGTTGAAGGTGGAGACCTCTAAAAGTTGGCTGCGGCTCGGTATAGAATAAAGAAGGTGGGACGTCACTCGATAAAGCGTAAAAACGCAAGAAATCTACTCAGGATCTTATTTATTGTTGTTTTATCTTTATTTTATTTTAATATAATTTTATCTTGTTTAATAAGCGCCTTGACTTGCAGGCAATTATCTGGTCCCTTGCTCGGGAAGATCTGTCCTCTCCTGGTTTTTTTGGCCCACTTTTATACTCGTTGAGAGAATTCGGCGACGCAGTTTCTTCCTGTTGGTCCTTGAATTTAGAGAAGTGCAAGTTTAGCGTTGCTCCGAGTTTTCGAGTGAAGATAATTCTTCAGCGTAGCCGTTGAATCCCATTGGTCGTTGAAATCAGGAGGGGGAATGGATCTTCTTTGCTATGGCTCATTGTTTACATCTTTATTTCTTGGAATCCATTAGATGACTCTAATCTTTACAACTTTTAACTTTACAACTATTAATCTTTACAAAAAAAAGATAGCATCGGTTATAGCGCTTATAGCTTTATATCTATATGGCGACGTAAGAATTCAGAATCCTACCCCTGGTCCGCGGTTGGTTATCAGGATCCGCCCTAGTGTCATCTACAACGTTGTAAGTAGACCCTTAGAGTCGAGTGCCGCTCTAGCATAGCTCGTAGAGCTGGGATCGCGACATTCGCGACACGTCAGATCATTTTTATTACGAATTTATGACGGCTGCAAGAAATTTACGACCGTCAGAATGCAACTATATAGTTGCCGTCTGACGTCATAGAGCTCAATGACGTCATACATTTTTGACGCACTGAAGGCTCTTGTGGCCATCAGAACTCAACACTTGTTTAAAGAAAGTATTGCTCAAGCTCAAGCAACTATGCAAAAGATTTGACTTACGCGCAAAATTTAGATTGACGACGAAATCACGACGAGCCTTTAAATAGCTGTCACTTTTAATATCTTAATATCTAGTGAATTCTTTATAAAGTAATTGAAACATCATTAAAACATATCAAATTATTGATAAATATTAAAAATTAAATAATTAGATGATTTAAGAAAAGTAAGGTTGTTTAATTAAATCACTTTATATCAACAAAAGTAAATTAACAAGTAGGCTTGATTCAATCAGATTTTTCTTGACTTTTTCTATATAGATCAACGTTTGGAATTGCACTGAATAATTAATCTAATTATGACCTTAGACTTGATTTAAGTCAAAAGTAGACTATTTAAATGAAAGAATTCAGAATTTTTACGATAAAATTTATAAAAATTAATGATATGCCCTAAAAATTACATCTATATACTGATTATAATTTCAACTAGTTTGACTGCTACTGTTAGTGTAATTGTAACTTTTTTTATTAGGTCTTATCTATTCTGAATTTATTCTATTTGAACGGTTCAATCGTGTTTGACCGGGCTTCGAACTATTAACCAAAAACAAACTGTTGCTTTCAATAGAATTATCTAGCTAAAGTCGTCAATTCGATTCTTTCCTCCATGTCTGCTCTTATGTTCGTATTCTTTTTTTTTTAATGTAAAAAGAGAGCGTTGATTCGTCGTGTTTCTTTTTTTATTACTTTGAATTTTACATTCCTAGAAAAAAACAACGGTGCCAACGAGCACGGCGTTCGTCTCGTAGCCCCATTTTTTTATGCAGTATTGCTATTTTTGCATGCTGAATCTTAAATGACGTACGCACCTAGAGGAGATTGACTATGAGTACCTTTCTTAACTTTTCAAATGTTTCTTTTCGGTTAAAAAATGAAAAAATTAGGAAAAAATTATTTTAGGAAATCACTGTTTCGTTATTTTATTTTTATTGAAGGAAGTCGTTAAAAGATTTTTAAAGACTGTAAATGAAATTTTTAAAGTGATTTGGGGTCATTAAAAAATTGAATTAATTCACAATTTAATTATCTTTGTTTTAATTATTGATTTAATCGATGATCTATTTTATTTGTTGTTGAAATTATTTTTGTTTAATATTTTATGAAATTTATCCATATTTCTGGATATGAAACTAATTGTAGTGTATTTTTAATTTAAATAATATAAATATTTAACTTTACGCGTTTGAATTCCTAAAAATTGATTTAACGGAAGAGATTCAGACCTCAATCATCACTAATAAATTCTAAGATGATTTTTAAACTTTTACGTACATAAAAAAGCCAAGTAATTATGTACGCTCGTTTTAAATTTATACGTAGGTTGTGTTCTTTCATTTACAAAACTGCATATTTAACTTGTGGTTTCTTTTACTAAGGATTAATTTCATGTGGTTAGATCGAAGATGTCTTATCAAACCAAAGCATGTAAACGAGCATTCCCTTTTTATCTGCAAGAATATGTAATCAATTATTCTATTCCTGCTATCGCCGTCACCGTTTAAGAACCTTAGTTTTTCTAATTGTAAATAAATATCGAGCTATTGGAATCGAATACCTGTAACTTGTATTCCGTAAATGAAATTGACTTATTATGTGGAACCAAAGATGTGTGAAGCACTGGCTTTGAAATGAAACATTTTCCGTCATCATATTGAAAAATTAAAAAAACTGTCAATATTTCATAATTATAATGAATTTGTTAAAAATCAAAATTTAAACGAAAATTTAAGTTGTGGTTTGCTCCAATTTAATACATTAGTTCGTTGACTGGCTGTTTTAGAAAATTATTCTTTCATCAAGGAAGAAATTGTAATGTTTTTATAATTACGTTTTGAAAGGAATTTGTTTTTATGTTAAATTTTGCACAACCCTCATAATCACAAATGTTCCCCTAAAAAAAAAAATACTTGCCTAATAGAGCGACATTAGTGTAAAGACATTATCAATGTATTTTTTAAGCGTAATCCCCCACTGAAAAAGAAACACACAAATATGAGAAACGTGAAGTGTTCTTATAGGTACTCCTATCTTTGTTGCTTTTTTCATATTGTCGATTTTAGCGGTATCGTGAATGAGCTTCATGGTGAAACATTGTATGTATTGTCATTTACCTGTGTAAATAGAAGACTTAAGTGTAAATATTATGTGGTGATAATTGACGATGAAATACGAACTCGATGGCTCACGAAGTGCGGAGTGAAACTTTGATGCGCAAAAAGGACATACTAATAAATAAATACTGCACAAGTGTGAATTATTTTAATGCCGAACGCTTCGAAGCCGAGTTGTAACGTCCAAACATTGGAAGAAAGAAATCTTAAAATTTTTATTTTTTGTTTTATAATCTATTAGCATATTGGAGTTTGTTGAAGTAAAAAAATGCCGTAGCAAAATGTAAGAGATATGAAAAAAAAAAAAAACATTAGGAAACAATGATCTATTTAGTGAAACTTATGTGCAGGACACTTTTATTTTAAGTCAAAAGATAAGCATTATGTTTTTTCAAGCAAAAAGTTCAATTAAACTTTTTGTTGGACAGGATTGACGTAACACCGTGCGTCGATCACGAATAATGCCATATAGGGAATTAAAAAGAAAGATATACAAAGTATAAGAACGTCGAAGTAAAAACGTGTTAGCCCTATTTTTCATTGATCGATCGGTGCCGGATAAATTTTTCGTTTAGTGTTTAAATACAACATGTAGTTGAATAGTATCGTTCAAAGCGACGTACAGCCAGTTTATTGTTAAATAGAATTTTGGGCTACGAATTGCGCACATACCGTCGTATCTTTAATGATAATTGTATATAGAAAATAAAAATACACACACATACACACAAATTGTACGAGAAAAAAAATAAGTAAATGATAGTAGCTATATTGTATGTATGGAAAAGAAGGTAAAAAAACTAGGCAGAGATTGATAATGATGATAAAAAGCCATGCTGTAATATAAATATGAAATTAATGAAATTCAAAATACTGCGACGAGAATAGAGTACAGATAGTATTTTCTGCTGTCAATTCTTCAACTAAGACTGTGATTTTTAAATATATTAATTATAATTAGAAAACTCGTTATTAATACACGCCAAGCGACTAAAAGAGATAATAAAAACAAATTATCCAAAAAAAGGCTTGCTTTATTTTCTTTACTCTCCTAATTATTTTATTTTAAATTAAAATTTAATAACTTTAATTTATCTACTTTATTATCGAAATCATGAAAAAACACTATTTAATTTTTAATTAATTTAAAAATTTTCAAAACAAGTTTCATGGCGGTTCTGATTTTAATCCATAACAACCTAGCCAAACCTATGACGTAACGTTTATACCTAACCTATCGAACAAAAACACCCACACATGGGCAAAACAAAAAATGCTTATCCGTACGGATGACACAATAATAAAATAACTGAATAAAAATGTAATTATTTCAATAAGTAAGCAAATTGTTTAGATTATATATTTAAAAAATGTTTGGGTCAATTCGAGACAAGTTTCAGTCCATGCAAGAAGGACTTTCTGCAAGGTAATTTTAGATTATTTGTTGCTAGCTTAAATATATTTATTTTTAAATATTAATAACGTAAGAAATTGTATATTACGAGTAATACGATTTATAAGATTTTTGTATCTTAACTTCATTTAATTGCTGCTAATTCAGAAAAGTTCAATTTATTTTATGAAAATTACAGTATCCGTGGACTGACACTCGTTGAAGGATCATCAACTAAACCAAAAAAACTACTTAAACCAAGAAGTGTTAATTATGATGCTGGTGCTGACTTACTGCATCACTTTCAATTAGAATGGAATGAACTGCATGAATTAGCTGAAGAAAATGCAGAGAAAGCTGAGGAAGCTGATGCACTGATAACTACAATTCACGATAAGTTAGAAGTTCAATGGAATAGTATAGCAACGATAAATTCTAGCTTAGAATCTATACCAAAAATCAACGAAACTCTTCAGGCTTTAATGGATCAAATAGGTACAAAGTTTATATTCAAACTAAAGAATATATTCATAAATTAATAAGGCTTAAGCTAAAGTTATAAAGAATCATCTAGATGACCGATTAATTAATTTCATTATTAGGTTCATTGCAAGAAATGTTTGAGGAAGTGGGAAAAGCAATTTTTGAGTTGCAAGACTTGCAACAAATCTTAGATCTACAAAGTGATCAGTTAGATCATAGGTTTCAGTTGGCTTTGTACAAAGAGAAAAAAATGGCTGAGTTAAAACAACTTAAGGGTAAACATAATACTTTAGAAACACAAACTTAGAATAATTTTGTAACTTTATAAAAAATCATTTCATTTTTTTGTAGAAAGATTAGCAGCGGAGCATGCAGAGAAAGTTTTGAGACATGAGAGACAACAAGAAAAATTGTTAAAAGAAAGGCAAGCAACTTTTGAAGAAGCCTTTAAGGAGGAACTTGATGAATACAAAAAGACTGGTTCTATTCCTAGTCAGTAAAACACTCCTATATTTTTAAGAAATCATTTATTTATAACAAATATATATGAACATAATATTCTTTTTGTGATGTCATAGAAACATCTTCAAACGCGCAAAAAGGACCGAGCTTAGAGGAAATAGTCCTTGATACAGATTCAGCTGATTTTGACGAATTCCTCAAAGAGTAATGTCAAACAATAATTTTAACATCATCTTATACAAGTGTACATCTAATTTTTTAAGTTATCTATTGTGTCTAAAGTTTATAAATAGCCGTAAACACGGCCATGGGACCATGAGTTTTTGATGCATAACTCGTCCATGTAATATAACTAGTGAGATATAAAATATGTACGTAAGTTTAACAAGTATTGTTTTTTATCAAAAAATACATGAGTATTTTGTACAAATTCTATTTTACAATTTGGCTTTATTATAAAAAAGGTGGCACTCATTAAAATGGCATTTCAATGAGTTCAATTTCACAAGTCTCTTTTCTTATTTTTTTTTATTATTAAAAAGAAGAAAACCGTTGTCTGGAGAACTGGTTATTTGGCTGACTACTCCTGTAAGTTTGTTCGCCTCGCCTGGGACTGTGCTGCTGTTGGTTAAAAGCTCCAAAATTTTGTTGTTGACCAAATGTGGTTTGTTGTTGACCAAGTGTGTTTTGTTGATTGAATGAGCTTTGTTGATTATTGAAAGATCTGAGGTTTTGTTGAGGCTGATCCAAGTGGACTTGTTGCACATCTTGGTTGAAAGATGGAGGAGGTTCACTGAAAAAAAAATACATAAATCAAATTAAATTTTTCAAAACTAACTAATCCATACTGTTAATAAGCCACTTACCATCCAGTGACGTTCTCGGCTGCGTCACAGGTGCCGATGAGCTCGTTAAAGGCATGACCTTCGCCGCAGTTCTGCAGACGCGGTCTGCCTTCGACGCAAACGTAGTAATGCTGACAGTCATTCGGGCTCCTGTAGAATCTCGCTTCCGAGTTCAGGAACTGACTCTGTCCTTGGGTTGGGCAAGTGAAGCCGAGGAAAGCTGCAACCGAAATTTTATGTTGTAATCATTAGAATTTTTAAAATGAGTATCGTGAAGAACGCATATTTTCTTAACATATTTATTATTTCTTTCTTATTATTCGACTTTAAAATATAAATGTTAACATAACTTTTTTATCGCAAAATATCTATTTCTACTTTTAAATGTATAATTTCATAACTTTTGAAGAGCGTGTTTTAATTAATAAACTTACGGCAACAATTTAAACCAAAAATGATCAGAAATTTGCGATATTATTATAAAACTAAGTATACGCGTTCAAACAAAAAAATGTATACCTTCGGCATCGCAATCGGCAACCTGGTCAGGCCAGTCGCAGCGGTAGGACTCGGGATTATAGGCGAGACCTTCGGGGCAATTGAAGACATAGGATCGGCCCTCGACGCAGTTCATGAACTGGCCGCAGTTTTGCCTATCGCCCATCTTGAAGTAGCCGTACTGGTGAGGACAATCCTCGGTGGGCTGGGCCGGCTCTGTAGGCGAGGAAATTCAAAGACAATGCTGTATTATTTTTTGCATTGATTGCTAGCGTTAATGAAGAGGTCGAAGTAGTAACGGAACGGATATACAGTTCTTGCAGTAGTAACAGAGCAAGTTGACAATTAAATGAAACGTTACTACTGATCCCATGTAACTATTGTTATATATACAATGAATTCTTTATTATCAGTAAAATTTAATTAATTTAATTTTTCTTAAATTTTTCAGATTACCATTCTACTTGAAACCATTAAACTTTACTCAATCAAAACAATCCACACCACATAAATTTAAACATTAAAGCCTTCCCCAGATCAATTCCGCAAATCATCACTCAAAAAACACTTACGAAGGTTGGACCTGCCGAGGCACTGGATGTCAATCGGATAGCCGCAGGGATAATTAAATCTCGCCTCGGGGTTGAACAGCAGACCCTCGGGACAGAGTTTCTGCTCGCCAACTCCATCTTTGCACTCGATGTAGGCATCGCACTGGGAAGCTACGGGGAACCTGCCGTTAGGCTCGGGACACGAGGCGCCACCGCCAACTCCCTGGGACTGGAAGTTCCTCGGCTGCTGGTGATCGAATTGGTTTTGCTGCGGCTGACCGAACTGGTTGTGCTGCGGCTGGTTGAACTGGCTGAAGGAGTTCTGTCTTTGGTTGAAGTGGTTCTGGCGCTGGAGCTGCTGCTGCTGGAACTGCGCGAAGCCTGGGGAAGGAGATAATGGGATTGGTTTGATGAATACGGTAAATTTTTGTTTGGTTGAAGGAAGAATATGAATTAACGGGCGATGCGATGGTATTGGTTCGGTTTTTGAATTTTAAGTTGTGTTGAAAGTCAAAGCGAAAGTACTTTTTGAATGTATACCACTTGATATACACTACTCTAGGAATGAATTAAGTTGTCTTCCGGTTTAAGATATCTTGATTTTATAAGCAGATCAAAAATACCGCATAGTCATGATTAATTCTATTTTATAATGCGAATATGTAACGCAAACGTAAGCGTGTTTAGCCCGCAGTCAAATAAGTTACGTTGTGCGAATATTAAACATCAGAATCTGGCGACAAAAGTGCAGCATCACGCCAGCTCAAAGCCACGTGCTGGGTATGGTTTCGCAATTTAAAGTGTGTATACGTCTTTGCTTACACGTTTTGAGAAAGTGTGCCAAAAATTTTAAGTCGGTTCATTGAAGCTTTCTGAAGGTATGTCGCACGAATGACTAATAAATCTAAAGCGCTCGCCAATACGTGATTCTGATGCGTTAACGGATACAAATAGTTTACGTGCCGTTTACGAGGTAAGTGGCTCTTCAGAGTGACATAATGTTAGATATACTCGAGTGATCGTATAGGTATAATTCGAAACAATTTGGAAAAGGAACAATGTTGGACGTAGTGCGTTAAAGTAATGAATAAATATAATAGTTTTGCTTACAAA